>MOOZ01000001.1:516124-527324 GCA_002930495.1 Cecropterus lyciades | reverse complement strand
TAGCGTAGTAAATTCTTGTTAAAGCCTTAGTTATGTTAGTAATAGCGGAGGCTATCACAAGTACAGTATGAAAGTAGCAAACGAGCATTACCTGATGGTAAGTGGCAGCTGCCGCCCATGGTCATCTGTAATCAACCCAAGATAAGATCAAAGTTAGCCACAGATGCGTTGCTACCCCTGAGGACTAAGATGGAATGCCTCGGAAAAGTATATCTCCCTTAACACACCCGTCAGACCAGAACACAGCAGCGCATAACACTGCTGTTATTAGGCAGAAATAGGTGTGGCGGTGGTGCTTCCGGAGTCGAACCACAACGAGTTCTACCACCTTCAATTCTACTCTACTAAATAAATTATTATTTTATTGATTATCTATGTGACCTTTGATATTTAGTTAAGGACTTCAAGGGGTAAAAGATAGTATATAATAAAAGTAAAGTGAATATTAAAGTTTTTAAGCAAATCTAAGAATGCTTTTCTGAAGTTATCTAGAATAAGTTCATTTTTTATTATTTTGTAGCGCCACTCTACAATTGATGTCAAAAAATATAATGTACACTTACTTTTGATACTTATCCGCCCTTTGATTTTCTCAATATTAATTCATACCTTTTATTATTTAATAAATATCATAAATTCCACAGAAAATGCCTACTCATAACACAGAATATAAATATTACATAGTCATTACTTTGATAGATAGTTCTAGATGCAGGTAGCTTAGCTACTTATTAAATACTTCTTAGGCATATGCACTAGAATATAAAGTCCAGTAGGTAGAGACTATAAAAGCTAAATAGAAAGTAAGCGCTATTTTCCAATAGAGTCACGTGTGGAGTAGGGTCGTAAAGGTTTAATGTGTGGGAGAGGTTAGCTGATTAATTAAATAAGCTTCGGGTATCGGCCCACCTACCTTGATAAGAAATACCCGATAGAGAGGGATTGGCAAACTATGTGTTTTAAGACATTTTAATTAATTATATCGTGATTGAAGCAATAAATTGTCTTGACGTGATGCTACTTGGACTTGAAGGTGGTTTATTTACCTTTACGAGTTATTATTTAGACTTTGGGTTATTATTAGAGAATGCAATATCGTTCTCGCGAGATCTCGTTTAAATTAATAAGACATTTTAGTTTTTGACTTCATGTTATTTTGTTATAGAAGAATTGCTTTATTATCAAAAGAAGATTGGTTCTTTATTCTATTTCTAATTTAATTGGATGAGTCAAATATTAGTAATTAAAACTTTATTCAAAGAAATTATAGATAAATACGTCAACCATGTTATGAAATACATAAAAGTATTTCGAAAAAAGCGTAAAAGAAATTTTTATTTCATAATATAATTATTAATATTTTTTTCTTTCTTTATTCAAATTATTTGCAAGACTAATCACAAAACTGTCAATCACGCGAGATCTCGTAATTGGCGAGATCTCGCAGTATTAATATTCATAAACTCGCGATATCACGCCCCACACTAAGATTTTCTCCTGTGTCGTGAGTCCATGGTACCTACATACACAAAGGCGAATACACAAACACCTAGACTCAGAACAGAATCTAAATGCATCATTCAGATGTCTATCTGGCTGAGGATCGAACCCGGAACCCACTGCGTGTCAGATTGGTAAGGTGACCGCTCCGCCATGCTGGTCGTCAGATATGAAGTTTACAGATGTCCATGAGTGGTACTGGCCATTTACCCTCCGATGAACTGCAAGCT
The DNA here is from genome assembly GCA_002930495.1 of Cecropterus lyciades. Classification (NCBI taxonomy): domain Eukaryota; kingdom Metazoa; phylum Arthropoda; class Insecta; order Lepidoptera; family Hesperiidae; genus Cecropterus; species Cecropterus lyciades. The sequence goes on along the minus strand of MOOZ01000001.1, from coordinate 525,594 downwards.
TGTTTGCAACCTCTATATTATAAAAGACCAAGAGTAGAAGATGTGTAAAAGTATTACCGCCACACCATTTATATTATTTATCACTTAGAATTAAAAATGTCATTATAATTTTCATTAAATAACAGTAAATAATAGACAAGTCAACATTATAAGAGCGTAATAAAATAATTTTCTACAGCTTTAAATTTACGTAATAAGAGCTGAAACTTGTACATAAATTGTATATCTTCATTAAAAATACAGTTACCATACTTCTCGGTTAATAGAACACTTTTTTAATAATATCTGCAATGAATATCAAATTTGCATAATTATTCATTTATTTCAAAAGCAACAATAGCAAAAAGTAGTAAGATTTTAACTCTTGCTATTCAACGCTAGATGGCGTTACGGTCTGTTCAAATGTGTTAACTTGTTACTTTTTACGGAATGAAACCTGAAATATTATACTAGTATTACACGTTATAAATTTTGAAACTTTCATTCCAAAAACTATTTTATTTGAAAATGTGAAATTAATTTCAACGAATAATTTTTAAATGGCGCCAAATAGGATTTAAATATCAAATTGAACAGTCTTAAATATCAACACGGATACAATACTCATAAATCAATTTATTTACGAAATAAGCAATTTATCCACGCAAACGTCTATATAAATGATTTAGGTATGTATGATATTCTTACTAGGCTATAAATTTAATATTTATGCACATTTAGTAGGTAATACGCCAGTATGAATTACGAATTACACATTATCATATAATTATGATACAATTATAATGACTGTGTAATATATTACCTATTACTATCTACATCAAAGTATATTGGCTAATTATGCTGAGTAGTCTACGGGTTAACCTTTCAGTTAATGGGACTCTGTAGACAATATCACATATGTACATCCATAACTAATTAATTGTGTTATTATTATTACATAATTTTGTAATATATTGTTCAGCGCAACATGATTGAATGAGTATGTTTCGAGCGGGCCGCCACCTAGCTTACTTCTATCATGAAGCAGTTGCGTTACGGTGGAAGGACAGTGACCATTTATCAGATGAACTGCATCCTCGTTTGAAATCTTATTAAAATTGTACATATCCAAGTCTCACATAAATAGAATAGAGAGGGATCAAAAGAAATTTGTTCGTATCTTGTCATACCGCTTTTAAGTTTTACCTTTAACTACTCGTAGTACCTAGTACCTAAAAGTACTCATATACAAAGACAGACTCAGATACTTTCATCTCCAAGAGTTATCTACACGTAGCTCACTTAGACCTAATGTTGCTGTACAAATTAATAATTAACGTTTTCGATTGTCCATCACTTTTAAAAAGTATACCTAAAATACAACCAAAATACCCCGAAAACCGTGCAGCTTAATCTACGTAAAAGGTTGCAGGACAAATCTAGGCAGCAATACACCGATGGTTCGTGTTTCCCGTTGTATAACAAACTTACCATGGACAACCTACATCTAGGTGTCAACCATGATAGTTACTCCACTTTTTCGAGCTGGCTGCTCAAAAATTGCCAAACTTTTAACGTACCTACCTTTAACTTTACTTATCCTATTTATTTTAGTCATTTAATTGTTATTTTTGTTTAGTCATAATATTTATAGTTTATTTCTAAGTAACATTTATTGTTTAATATACTAAATACATGTAGTGGTTACCAGTAATAGTAAGGAAAGTTAATTATTTAGATTTTTATAAAAATGTACCTACCTTATCAGAGAACTGTATCTTATGTAATCCGAATAAATAAATAAAATAAAAATAAAATATTATTAATTATTTCGACGGCGAAGAAAATCTTCACATGGCGGCCCAAGACTTTTCCATTATTTTCTTAAAAGTGTACAAAGTTCTTCAATTTTTATCTAGCTTAACTTTACTAATTGTTATTCAGACAGCAAATCTGTTTAGAAGGATACTTCTTTTAATTCACGTTACTCTCAGATATTAAGAATAAACATCATTAAACGTTTTAGGAGTTACATGTAAAGGCTTAACATTTCTTAGAAGTAATTAATAAGAGAGAGGATGAATTAATAAAAAAAGATAAGAAAGATATCTTAATATTTCTTATACCGTCAAAACAAAGCCATGCCGTTACCGAACTCAAGCTCTTAGTAACGACCGCAGCCGGCTAGAGGAAGTGGCGAAAAGACATTAATTTAATTTTATGGTTTTTGTGTTTGTCACATCGCGAGTTTAGCTGATTTGTGGCCTCTCTAACGAGGAGGTTAATAAGCACTGGTTCGGACCCCATCTATTTGATGATTTGTTTTGGCCTTTCGTATAACAATTGTTTGCGTCGTTTTGAAGATTGAAGGCAATTTTAACGTGATCGTAAACACTATGGATAAAATATAGTTCTTTAAAGTGGTATTGTGACTATGGAAGCACCATCGCCACTCCTATTTTCTAGTAACAGTGTTGAGCGCTGCTACGTTCTGTTTTAAAGGGTGTGGTAACGGACATACTTATCCTACTTAACCGTTAACTTTGTCCTCACTGGTAGCGACACATCTGTGGCTAACCTCAGGTGAGGCGTTTGTTATTCAAAGGTATTAGGTATCCCAAAAAATTATGATTGTTTTAGCAAAAGTTTATAGTGGAGTATTTTTGTCTTCTTCATAACTGATTACATTTGGACGACACGTCTGCGCCTTTAACTAATCTATACATAATTATGTACACAAACTAGTAAGCTTAAAATAAATAATTATTGAATAAGATTTTGAATAAACATTTTCTATATTGTAAGCACTTGAAACAGTTTCCGGTTATTTCATAACAGATGGCGCTAGCAGTACCAAATCTATCTCTTTCATGCTTATTGAAGAGAAACCTTTTTTATGGAGTATCAACATTAAATTCTTCTTTTTTTCAGTTATAAGCTAAATTTTAAAACACATCAAACATTTTGTAAAAAATTAGAAAATGTACACTTCCGACTTTTAATACACCTTATTAATTTAGTAAATAATTCAATAAAAACAATAAATTATGTATTTGAGATATATGACAAATATAATATATAAAATTGTTTATAAAATTTGTTTTGAGTTATATTCATTTTCTGACCTCCTGAGTAGAAATTGGCTTAGAGTAAAATATTTTAATAATTGCATAATATTTTCTCATACTCCCTTGATTACCCTCAGGGGAGTCTTTAAAAAAAACTTAAATTTACACGAAAGGAAAAAGGAAAACCAAAATCTAATTTTGGATTCGTATTAGTAAGACACGAATCCAAATTCAAAATTCATACTTCAGACAGGACAAAGTCTGTCGGATCAGCTAGTTATATAATAAAACCATATTATATATAATATTTTGTCCATAAAAATATATAACCATGCCAAGTAAATAGAGTTGGAATATTGAAATAACGTTATTATAAAAATTCCTTTTGTTACATTATTCTTGTGTTGAATAAAGCTTTGATTTTACCTGCTTTCTCCACGATCATAATGATTTCTCATTACCTTTCTCAGATTCTTGACTTTTCATCTTTTTATTAAAGAAAAGATAGTTCTTTGTTTCATTTACTTTAGAATCGTTAGAATTGGAATAGTAATTTGACTTTGAAAATTCTTAGAATGAATTTCTGCTTTTACAATGTAGTGTTTTCGAGTTAATCGGAACTTTAGTGGAGGTTTTTTTGAGTGTTATTGTACCAGTAAATAGGTATGTATCAACAGATGTAAGTATTTTTTTTATGGTATGGAAGTAGCAAACAAGCATGCAGCCCACCTGATGGTAAGTGGCTACTGCTGCCCATGAACATCTGTAATCAACCCTAGGTAAGATAAAAATTTCACCTAAGGTTAGCCACAGATGCGTTGCTACCCCTGAGGACTAAGATGGAAAGCCTCGGAAAAGTATATCTCCCTTACCACACCCTTCAGACCAAAACACAACAGTGCATAACACTGCTGTTATTAGATAGAAATAGATGTGGCTGTGGTGCTTCCGGAGTCAAACCACAACGAGGTCTACCACCTTCAAAAATAAGTAAGTAAGTAAGTCACTGTTGTCCATGGACCTGTCACTACCTTCAAATACTTTTGACCATCTACTGATGAATTTACAAATCTATTTGTTCACTGATGTGTTGTTGTCACCTCTGAAGACTAAATAATGTGTGTGTTAATAAATAATAATAATAATAATAGATAATAGACCGAAGATATATTATAATACTGTGTAATGTATTCTATCTCATTCTCTCGCCGACTAAATCTTATACATTTATGTGTTTGTTTCTTCACTGTGACGCATTTTCGTTTCATCGAGTTTAAAACTACAGCGATTCAAGTTTCACTTAAATAATACAATATATCACCATAGCTACTGTAATATAAAATTTCTCATTACAAATAAATCTTGCCACTCACGCGATAAAACAAACATTGACCAAGTTTGGTGAGTTCAATAAACATATTTTACGCTTAGATAGACCTCAGAACTACCCGCATATCGTGAATATCGGCACTGAATCATCGCTCCGAGCATTCCAACAAGACATCGAACAGGTCCCAATAAAAGAGCTAGCAACAACACATCTCCTTCGCACCTCTTGTTTCTTCTTCCGACCATTTATCACCATTTGAATAAATTCAATATGTACATTGAATTGCGTGTAATTAATGGTTTTATTCGTTTAGCACTTAAAACGTTTTAAGGGCGAGGTGTCCAAACATTTGTCGTCTCTTTTACATCGTCGCGAAAGACAAGGATGGTGCACCACGCCAGAACACCCGCTGGCTTAGATCATTAATATTGATTTGTGGTCAATCAAAGCTCTGGAGGATTTCACTTTTAATATTTTTTTTTCGTCCCCACTTCGGTTCGGTTTTAAGGAGCTCGTCTTTATTAGTCTCCGATACTTTTTGGTCAAACAGTCGTAATAATTTACGGTTGGATTTAAGTAAACTGAGAAAAGCAAAGCTGTTATGACACATTCCGCTGTAATTACAATATACGATTTTTTCGACCCGATCGTGATAATGAATAACAGTTAAACTGTGAATTTCTTTTTGTATTTTAGTACTTTATTCAAAATATGGTGCATGAACGATCGCATAAGTTTTGTAACATTTTTATTTGTAAGCCATTAATCACCTTTATTCTTAAGTTATATTATAAGCGACATCTACAATCTTAAATTTGCTTATGGTCTGTTTTTTTTTTTGCACCAAATAATTTCATCGTCTTAAAATTTGAATATAAAAAAAATTTTAAAACTATGGTCATGCTCTAAATATATACAAAGATGTTCTTATTGCCCAAACACAAAAAAAAATCAATAATATTGTCACGAAAAGTTTTCATCCTAGGATTAAACCCGGAACTGTTTGCATAACATACCGTTTTAAAGTCAACTGAACCTAGGTTTCCTAAAGCTAAATTACTCGTTATTTAACACTTCAAACGCTTGCATATCCCTAATGATCCAGTGGGAATAAAAACAAGCAACCCGCACGCCGATGAGCAATGACTCCGGTCCGCAGGTCATTAAGAATGCAGTGTCTTATCTAAGTTGGAATAATTAATGAAAGTGTGGATGGAATTGCGTCTTGCTGTGAAGTTATAGTGGGCTTATGGGCTATTGGCATGTGGAGGGTTGATTTAGGTTTGAGATAATAAATTAATTGTGTTTTCTTACAGTAAAGTAAAAGAAAGATCGCTCTTTATTTCATTAGTTTGCACACTTACATACACACCACGTCAATTTTTTTCAATAAATAAAAAAAAAATATTATTATTATTTTAAGTTTGATTTAAAAAATGCTTTATTAGATTTCTATGTGCACAGGATGCGAATCCAGTACTTTTTAACTAAAATTAAGGTCACTTTTATCATGAAATTGCGATTACCACGTCTTCAGATTAAGAAGTCTCTAAACGTGATGGGTTTAAAAAAAAAATTCTATGAAATAATAAAATCTTGAAATGTAATAATTCTTGAAATAATGAAATCTTGTGCGTAATTCAATCCAGCCTTACTATATCTCGTTCAACGCAATGATCGCAGGACTTAAAACCACTGTAAGCTATGGGGTGCAAACTATTATTTGAAGATGAATAATGACGCAAAATCAATGGAATTATGAGTGTGCACATTCTTCTGACCTCACATTACCTCGCCGATGCCGATTATATTTACTTTTCATTCCAATTGATGGATTGTTTATTTTGATGCGAAATTATAGATAAGGTACTTGTCATCTGAGTGGACGGGAAGCGGAAGCGATGGATTTAGGCGCGATCTTGATTTTGATAGCGATTATGATTAATATAGGTTAATGTCTTGGAATATAAATCTGTCGAATATAAAAATATAATCGAAAGAACTTGGTATTACTCTACTTACAATAAAACATCGAAATATTATAAAGTACTTAATTATTTATACAAAAAATATGTTGTTAGCGGTAAAATTTTTTTTTTTCAGAGCGCTTAGAGAAACGATAGCAACTAACATATAGAAACAGCCACAATTATTATTGAAGACAATAAGCGAAATGTTAAGAGCTAAAACGAAATAATGGTTAATTAATTTAAGCCCAAATTATAATATTTTAGTACTCAGGTAACACACAGTGACATAGCAATTACATACAAAAATATAAGTATGGAGGCAAAAGTATTTTGAAACGACTTTGTAGTTCGATTAACTTTTTTCGCTTCTCGCTTATTGTTGGCAATGAAACAGTTGCATAACGCATGTATTACGCGTAACCAGTATGCGGTATGCTTTTCTGTTAAACCAATTATTGCTTCTCATATATTGGATAGACTAACAAGCCTAATGGACACTAAGAATGAATTGAAGAGTAGCTGAGCTAAGCTGAAATGAGCTGAGCTGAGTTGAGCTGAAATGTGGCGACCTGAGCTGAGCTGAGGTGAGATGAAATGAAATGAAAGTAAATATATTATCTCTATTATCAATTGACAGTTTTGATATCTTTTCCAATGGATCAAAACACGACCTCAACTGAGAAGATCTGGCACGACACTTAGCGGGTTTGACTTTTTTATCATTATTTATTTTTTTACAACCATATGTCTATGTATTTATATAAAAAAATAAACTTACTAAGTAATCAAGTCAGCAAAACTGTGCTTAAAAGTTGTAAGATTGGGTAAGGAAGCGAGTAAGTAAAATAAAGTTTAAAAAAGGATAACTAGTATTAAAATTAAATAAGTCACTGTAAACTGAGGTTAACCGCTTAATATAAACGTCATATTTCTTTTTTCTTTCTAAACGGGGGGTCAGCTTAATGCACAAATACACAAAAGGAAAAAAATAGTGGCAACTACTTAATGACAAAATTTTCTATCATCTTGCAATTTTCGACAACTATCTATTCTAGGCCACTCGTGGCCACATTGATATCTATTATTATCCTTTCAATATTGTTTTAAATGTATACATGATTACTTATCAGTCATAGATATAAATACTCATATTACTTGCCTCTGTATATTATAAAGTGCGGCCTGTCAGCCTCGCTAACGAAGGCATATTAATGACTGTACATGAGTTAACGTATTTTCATGAACTTGGATTTCTATATATTTTTTTATTTCTTTTATATAATAAGTATGTTACTTAATTTATTTAAACTTTATTATACCTTAAATGGTGGTACAAATGGCGAACTTAATGCTAGAAGCCTCTCTACCAGTCAACCATTGAGCTAAGCAGAATACATGCAGGGTATATAACTATATAATACTTATATATATAATATAATTGACGACCCGCGTGGCTGAGCAGTCACCATACCGGTCTGACACGCAGTGGGTCCCGGGTTCGATCCCCGGCCAGACAGACATCTGAATGATGAGTTTAGATTTCTGTTCTGGGTCTGGGTGTTTGTCTATTCGTCTTTGTGTGTCCATGGCACCCACGACACAGGACAAAATCCTACTATGGGGTTATGAGTGTAGAAAGCGTAGAAAGCGTTTATATAATAGAAATAATAGATAGTAACTATGATATTAAGAAAAAAAATATCATAAAAATATCTATTAGAAATGAACATATAAAAATACTATATATTTATTACATATAAACACTGATATAAAATAATACATACACAATAAAATCTAAATTATTGTAAATTTTCTAGAAAATTGGATTTGACGTTTTATATACACTTTAGTTATACTGTGGCATATATCACTACCTGCGGGAGGTAGAACCCTCATGGTTCGTGGAAATAACACTGCCACATATATGTTTGATTAAAAGCTTGTAACACACGTTGCTGTGTTTTAGTTTGAAGGGTGTAAGAGAGAGTCACAAAAACTCAAGTATCATCTAGGTCACGAACGCATTTATGACCAATATCATGTAGGCTACACCCATCTCTGGTGTCGATTACGGAAAACCATGATCAGCTAAGGTGCTCGGTTACTACTATTATATTTTAGAAAATAGATATACAATAACGCCAATAGAATCTCCGAAGTTATTTGTCTATTGCTGTCGACATTCCATTTCTACGAAAGGTCTAGATTCTAGAGACATTTTTGAATGACTAAAATCCTATTATTAATCGAATCGGTTCTAGTGACAACTTTGAATGACGAAAAAATATCGATAATATTTAGAAAACCTTGGAAAAAATTAAAACATTTAAAAAGTCAAGTACTTGTAGCTGCATATTCTGTCCATTTATTTATTTATGTTTTTCAATATAACGATAATTAAAGAAACAGGATATAAACCAACTTCTCAATACTAATCTGTTTTCAAACTCGTTATAAATTCTATGTCGTTCAATTGACATTATTCTTAATCGCCGGCTATTCATTTCAATAAGTGATCGTGCTAAACGGTTGATTGCACAACAAAATGGTCATAATTAATCTTTATATCTTTACTCCACGGATACGTACTTCTTATCGTATTAAATAATAGAAAAATTCTGCGATGCAAGAAGTTTTTACGTTAGATCATCGTATTTTTTTTAATTAAGTAGCATTCGAGCATGCTGTCTGTCTGATGGTAAATGGACATTGTTGCTCTGTAAGCAACTTCATATGGAACATGGTTTTGTTTGAAGTCAATCACAGATACGTTGTTACATGTGAGGACTGAAACGGCCGCTTCATTCTAAGTGAGCCGGCAACTACAAACTTTCGATAAAACACAAAAAGAAACACACACCGCTTCACGCTAGAAATAAGCGTGGTTGTGTAGTAGAACACGCTAGGCTCAGTTTTTCTGCAACTGTTCTTTACTCCATATGTAATTATTTAGAAAAACTTTACATACACGACGCTTGTCTCAAAAACAACGTTCAACTTATATAAATACATATATACGAATATTTAAATACATGATTGTTGAAGCAAAGCAGTAAAGCAGAATATTTTTTTTTTGATTTAACTGACGTAACACGTCTAACTAACACTGACTAACAACGTATT
>MOOZ01000001.1:427159-440623 GCA_002930495.1 Cecropterus lyciades | reverse complement strand
ACACCGAAAGAATTTTTCAAATCGGACCAGTAGTTCCTGAGATTAGCGCGTTCAAACAAACAAACAAACTCTTCAGCTTTATAATATTAGTATAGATGTATAAGTTAATATCCCATTTTTTTTATTAAAAAGCAAACAAGCATGCTGTCCACCTGGTAACGGATGCGTTGCTACTGCTGAGGACTAATATTGACCACGGGTAGGTCTCTAACTTTATCTGGGTTGACTGATGTCCATAGACGGCAGTGGCTAGTTAGTATCTCCTGGACTGCGTCTTCGTCTGATAAAACATATTTGTTCAACTACGAGCTACGACTTGTAATAAAATCATCAACTTTTCCTAAAATTGTTTATTTACTCTATAATATAGGAAAAGTCGAAAAAAAGCCTCTATTATTATTGAATGTTTTGTATTATAAAATTACACACATCACACAAGACACACTCCACATTTACATTAAGCTATGGTAAGTGGTCACTGCCGCTCATGAACATCTGACAGCAACTTCATATAAAACAAGGGATCTATATTAAGTCAACTCCCGAGGACTAAGATGGTCGCCTCATATATGAGGGAGCCTATTAAGAAATACGGATTCTATAATATTATATATTATAGAATCCGTATTTCTTTTACTATTATAGAATCCGTATTTCTTAATAGGCTCCCTCATATATGAAAATAGATATATATTGTAAATTCCGATATAGATTGCCGTTTCGTACGTTTTTACAGTGTTCGCCCTATATATCGCAATGATATATACACCGTTGTTTCATATTAAAATGCAAACTTGTAGAATGTATATTCGTGCAGTAAAACCCAGCTGAGAGTCATGAGAAGGTGATTTTCTCATTTGTATCTGAGCATTGATCCTAGTTATAATAAACCATTACCACTAGACCTATTTAGATCAACCTAAATAGACCAGTGCATATCAGTCGGATATCGGCACGGAGTGTCAAAGCACTTGTTTCTAGATCGGGGGCAAGAAATCTTGATCGTAGCGTTATTGACTCTTGCGCATCGTGTATGCGAGACACATAGCGCACAGGACATTCGCGCGATCGACCAATGAACGATTGCTATTCCACGTATGGCCTCGTATAATTATAAAATATTAAATTGAAACAGGTTGGCTTGTTGGTGTTTTGGAAATGTTACATGATGAAGGTTAATTTCAATTTGGTATATTTATTGATAGGATTAAAGTCAATGGATGTAGGAATATAAGTGAAGGTTTTACTGCAGCCAGAGTAGTAAATGTAACATAATATATATTGTGTATAGTATTATATATAGATGTAACAAATATTTGTTATAAGAATAAAATAATATTTGTTATTATTAAAATTTGTTCATAAGAATAAAATAAAAAATAATTTGTATACATACTCTTTAATTTTAAATACTATGAAAATAGGCTGTAGGGTGTAATATTTCTTGCTGCCTATAAGTTAATAGGATATTATAATTAAAGGTGATAAAGTTATAATTTAAGCAAAGGTTATTTACTTTACAAAGTTGATACCTTGAAACAATGTCAGGAGTCCGGGTTAGTTATAAAATATGGCGCGTCCCGTGTGCCACAAGTGACAGATGGCTCGATGTACTCATTATATTGTACAAGACAATTTATACGACACCTAACGTATTGTTTTTCTCTACATTTACGAAATTCTGTTCGCTTGGCTAAGGACTAATTGTGAATTCTGAACGCGATTTTTATTATTTTGTTTGCAATGTCACGCAGGATACTCGGAAAAGATATTTCGCGCATTAGTCACGATTCATTTGTTGCTAAATGTTGGTAATAATCTGTTAAAAATTTACCTTTCTTCGAAGGTTCAACAGCCTTCGCGAATTTACTATATTTATGCCGGTCGCGCGCAAATGCTTTATATTTAAGTTTTGAGGTAAGTACTGATATATGATGAATTTAAAATTGATCCCTTTTTATAGCTGCAATAAAATAAATACAAGTGCAGAAAGATAAATAGGCGCATATTTTAATATTTCAAGCACCTTTGTTTAAGTCTTATTTGGGATAAATATGATACAAAAAATGACTATGACCATTGTCTTTATTTATATAAAGACATGTCTTTATTAGTGCGAAACTGTGGATGATTCTTTAATATAAAAGAGTGCTATAAATTCGCGTGAAATAATTGAATCTTTCTTTATAATTCATCTCATAAAATTATTTTTAATAATGTAATTTACCGAGACAATATATGGATCTATATCTTTAACCCTTGCAAAGGCAAACTTATCTAAACAGGTTTTCAAGAACAGACACTGTGACAGAGTGCGGTTGATACTTTAATGTAGTGTGGATCTAACTAGTAATGTAATAAATGCGAAACTTTGTTACGATGTATGTGTGTTTGTTGCTCTTTCACACAAAAACTACTGATCGGATTTTGCTATTTGGCACACAGTTATGATCTAGATTAACACATAGGATACTCATAAATGGAGGTACTTGTGCTGGAAGTGACCGAAGCGGGCTGAGCCGTGGGTAGTAACTATATATTACTTACTATCTTAACCTAACATTAAGAAACAAAATGGATTTAAACCAATCAATTCAGCTACTGGCGATAAAATCACGGCTTCAACCATGTTTAACAAATTAGCGGAATTATTAAAGGAATTTTCAATATCAATGCAAACGAGTAGCTCTTTTCCCCATTTACTGGAGAAGCGGGACAACTGCTCTTACTTTTTATAAGCTAATGAATAATATTTGCCAATTAAAGATAAAGAATTAATAGCTTTTCATAAGCTATAAATTCCTTATCTTTGATTGGCAAATATTAAAAAAAGCACCATAAACTTTTTTTACGTATAAAATATATGTTTAAAAATATGTGATGTGTGTACTCTACATACATTACATATTATTATAGGTATATGGGTTACATCGTAATGACTACACAAAAGTTGGATACGACAACCATTTGCTTAACATAGACATTAGTGTTGGCACTTAACCAACGCTTTCTAGAAAGAAACGTGCAAATAATGAGGCGAAAAGTATGCAAATGTATTGCTTTGTTTGGGTATCCTCGGCTCGCATTGTACTGACGCACCGCCCAGACATTAGACGACCCGCATGGCGGAGCGGTCACCATACCGGTCTGACACGCAGTGGGTCCCGGGTTCGATTCCCGGCCAGAGAGACATCTTGATGAGTTTAGATATCTGTTTTGGGTCTGGGTGTTTTGTTTGTGTATTCGTCTTTGTGGGTCCATGGCACCCACGACGGTAGAGTGTAAAATCAGTGGTATCCTGGTATTCGAACCCTGGACACTCGATTGAAAGCCCGAGTTTTAACCATAAGACTGTCACTGCTCGATGCTATAAACGTGATTAGTAAGAGACTTGATTGTCAGGATATAAATTACAGCATAGCTCATCATATTACATATTGCAAATGTTAAACCATATTTGTTACTTTTCATAAAATGAGAAGTGCTCATTATTCACTTAAACAACTTTTAAATAGATAATTATATATGATAAATAACGACAAAACTAATAAATTATTAAACTCAACAAAATATTTTTTCTATAAATTCCCAAAAAAAAAACGAAGAGCTGTCTCTTGTGATTTAAGACTTTACTGTCTCTTGGAAGAATATAAAGAATATTAGCTGTCTTACGCCTTAGTATTTGATATGTTTTTCTTTATGCAATCGTGCTAAACGAAGGAAATGGTGCCTGTCGTAATTACTGCAAATAAGAATTCAACCTGATGTCAGCTATAGCGGATCTGCTAGTTTTTTTTCTATCAGATGCATGATCAGAAGCATGCAGTCCACCCAAGTGATTGCTGCCGCCCTTGAACATCTGTAAGCAACTTTATATAGAACAGGGGTTCTATCTGAAGTTGATCACAGATGCGTTGCTACTCCCGAGGACTGAGATGGTCGCCTCATATATAATCTCATCGCCTCATAATTCGTCAGCAACCACACCCTTCCAACGAAATCCAAAAATGCTTCACGCTAGTAGTTCCAAAGACTAAGTTAAAATAACTCAAAAAATTTCGAATAACTAGAACACAGCAGCACTTAACTTTGCTATATGCAAAAATAACAAGAAAATATATATTTATCACCTCCGAACATCGAATCAATTACTCTTATCCAAATATTTAAGTCTGCGCTTATCCTACCTTACACCAATCGTCCCTCCTTTGCGTCGTCGGCTTACTAAAATTGCGAGAAAAAGTAAAAAACAATAAACATTTGTTAATAAGTATAACAAATGAGTAGGTAAGTTCACAATAGTGTACTTGTCGTAATCCTTTTAAGAGTATTGTAACAGAAATTACTTGTCAATCAAAATTTGGAGCAATTTGGTTCCGCAATAATAAAGGTAATTTAAAAACTATTAACGACCTTGACGACCCACATAGTGGAGCGGTCACCATATCGGTCTGACACGCAATGGGTCCCGGGTTCGATCCCCGGCCAGACAGACATCTGAATGATGAGTTTAGATTTCTGTTATAGATCTGGATGTTTGTGTATTCGTCTTTGTGTGTCCATGGCACCCACGGCACAGAAGAAAATCCTACTGTGGGGCTATGAGTGTAGAAAGCGTTTATTAATATTCTGCCCAGTCCAGTAAGTCTGCACAAAAAACATGCTAAATTAATAAATTTACCTTTCTTTCAGGTACCAACATCAGAAAAACTACAATCCAGACAAAACTACTATTTGTTTAGCATTCATAAACTGCAAACGTAAAATTTTTAAATATTTTAAGTAAATTAACTATTAATTTATTTTGGCAAATCACTCATACGTGACTAGTTCCATGTTACATTCGGATTAGACACCACAGATAAAATAACGTGTTTAACTCGAACGTAACGCCACTGGCAACACTCTGATATTGCATGATTGAACGCCACTATCGTCCATAATTAGTCCACCTGTCACACCGATCGCAACCTATTTATTACGCTACTATCAAGATTTAATAACTTACCTTAGGTCCCACACCAAGGGCGCTAATATAATATTCCTCATCCGATCTACACAGTTACGCATACAACAAATAGCATTTCGCGCATCCGGCTCTGCGCTTGCGCATTCAGAGCACAACGCCATCTGTGACAAGAAAGCGCATAACCTCATTAGAAACCTTACACAAATTGAGTGCTCACTTTATCTAATAATTTTATTATACATATTCAAAAGGGCCCGCTGGTAATGGTCGATATGACCCGCATTCGGCTTTTAATCGTCCAATTAACATTTGGAGTCACGTTTTCGAGAGACAATAGCCATCTTCGTTGGGCAGCGTTGGCTGGCACATTGGCAGGAGCGAGCTTCCCATATTAATGTTTGTTTGTTAGCGGTAAAACACGTAGGTACTGATGACGTAACCGCGCAAGTATTTGGTTAGCTGTTTCAGAGCACTCTATTAGGTTAATCTAAGTATGTATACATGAAGGAATTTTCGGACGTCGTGAAGAGTGATAGCGCTAGAGTAAGCCCTAGCGCAGTACTTACTTATTTTATAACATTGAAGAAACAAACAAGCAAGTAATCGAACTGATGGTTAGGTTCTATTCTATCTATAAGTATATCTATAAGTAAATCACACATGCGTTAATATCCCCGAGGATTAAGATGGTCGCCTTATAGTAAACACAGCTATAGTGCACACAGGTGGTACATGACTCGATACAATATGCAACTTTTGTATTAATGTTAACAACAAAAGTGCATGCAGTTCTTGATAATAAGAGGAAATACCTCCCGTGGAAATCTATAACCAACACTGAATAGAATAGGAATTTCACTAGATAGAACACAAATGTGTTCCGCTTGCGTTGGAACGTGTTGTCTGTCCCTGATTTAACGCTTTCACACTTGAATATAACAGGGCTCAACATACCTGTTATTAGGCAAAATAGCTCTTACGAAGATATCATAGTTATTCATAATAAAGTTACGCTTATGTTAAGAAAATAGTCGGTACAATCTTTGATACAATATTTGTTCTCTATTTATGATATTATGTTTTAATTGGGTAACGTCTTGTATGTTAATAGTACAGACCTCAGGGATCAACATGTTTCCTCTATCTGCAGTATATTTTTGTTTTTCCTTAATAACTAACTCTATTTACAATATCATAAATTGAGGGAACTGAACTAACGGAGAGACAACGTGATATGAAGATATTATTCCTACGTTGGATTACATTGCTCGTTATTTAGACTATGAAGAAATTATTTGTAATGTAAGGAGCAATGGAACTAATATTTAATTGAATTTGCATTCGACATCCGTGCATGTGCATATCACGTAATTCGTATTAAGATCGAAATGTGGGTCAGAAGTACTTCTTTCCACGTAAGTGACAATAATTAAGTGCCTTTTCCAATAAAATATGTGCTGGTATTTAGATCGATTGAATTGCTGTTTCAAAATGCATTTTGATTGAATGTAGAATATTAATTACTTTACTAGTAAAAATATAAGTTAAGATATCAGGAAATATGTTTTAAGTTTGAAAATTTAACAAACTCAACGATAATGTTGAGCTGAAAAACTTTTTAAAAATAAAGTTTTTATTTACAAAAGCAAGTAAAAGGAAAGTAAATAATAGAGAGCATGTTAATCTCTGTTCATTTTATAATACAAGAGCTAGGCTAACATTATACAGGTAAAGTACTGGTAATGAAATTGAAACTTCATAATAACTGACGACCCGCGTGGCAGTAGTGGGTTAGCAGTGGGTTCCGAGATCGATTCCCGGCCAGACAGATTGAATAATGAATTTAGATTTCTGTTGTGGGTCTGGGTGTTTGTGTATTCGTCTTTGTGAGTATCCATGGTACCCACGACACAGGAGAAAATTCTAGTGTGCGGCTATGAGTGTAGAAAGCGTTAAGCGTTAATAACTAAAAAAAACATACAGTCGAACATAGAACCATCTCCTTTTCGAAGTCGGTTAAAAAATAATAGTCTGGAAAAAATATAGAGGGATATATTATATATACAGGGTTGTATTGTCAAAAAGAAGCTATGGCTTAATTTAAAATATTTTTTTATTATCAGATATTTTAATAAGTTAGGGCTATGACAGCAACTTCAGAATAAAAATTTCCAATTTTTTCACGTGAAACTTCATACTATCGTTGTGATTTGAAACTTAATGAAACGAGGATGCGTTACGAAAGCAGTTGTCGGCGCTGCAACTAGATGGCGCTGTACCCCTTTTCGAATCACGCTATCGATTTTACTTTGTAGCTTGTATAAAAGCTCAAGTTTGATATATGCGAAATAAGTTGTCAGAATATGGGCTGCAATGATTACTTAACCGATTTATATCATTTATTATATTATTATTAATTTTCACTTCTGCCGTGTGTGAATTTTACACACACGTTTTTATCATTTTTTTCACCAAAAACCATTAAGAAAGTCGTTGTCAATCTATTAATGTCCCACTGCTGCGCACAAGTCTCTCAGATTGAGAGAGTTTCAGGCCATAGCCCACCGCGCTGGCCAAGTGCGAATTGGTAGATTTCACACACATTTTAAAACATTTTTAAAGAACTCTCAGGTGTGTAGATTTCCTCATGATGTTTTCCTTCACCGTAAAGCAGTGATTATTAACTTCTAATTTTTCACAGATGTTTCTAAAACTATGTGCGTATTAGGTACTGTAGTGCGAAATTACAGTAAAGATTGCGTCGGTATTTGAACGATTCATTTCGCGGTACGAGTGAAATTAGATCAGTGACAGGTAGGTTGCGTCATATCCCACTCATTAGTAGTTCCCAATTGTATTGTTCTCGGAATATCAGCACCGTTGCTTATAGCAATGGCCTATTCAAATCGGTTGGTTAACGACACTTCGGAATAATTAATGAGCCTTCATTTCAGTACACCAAGGCGTTATGAACAACACTTTCTAATTTATTTATTCAATGCATAATTTTAAACCGTTAAGGTTTGTATTTATACGTTGATATTTTTAATTACAATATGGAAGTATAAAGCGATTATGGCACCTGATGGTAATCGATCAATTGCCGTCCATGGACGAGTGTTAGCACCTTCATATAGAACAGAGATTCAATCGAAAATCATATCGAAAATCAATAGATGCGTTGCTACTCCAGAGGACTAAAATGGTCACCTCATATAAAAGAGCCAGCAACCAAAATAGACTGCAGATAATCCAATTAGCCTGTAGATTATGTATAACATAAATAAATTATTTTTATTTATTTTATATTTCCTCTTATAGGTTACATTATTAAATTAACATTGTAACATTAACAAACTTATGAGAAATAATGTAAATAAAACAAGTATAAATCAGTGTACATTAAAAAAAAACAATAATAAAAATGGACAAATTACTTAAAAAGCAGTAAAAAATATAACATGTTAATAGTTAATATTGATTTCAGCAGTGTGATTATAACAATTATCATGTACTAGTTTTTTCTCGCGATTTCGCCTGCTTCGGTCATTAACCATAACATAAAGTTCTACGCTTTAATCCAGGTCATAAACTATGTGTATGCTAAATTGTAGCCAAATGGGATAAGTAGTTTCTTAATTAAAAGAAAACAAAAATATATACATCCTGACAAACTTTTGCCTTTATAATATTGTATGATTACGTATTATGCACGTAGAGCCGCGATAACTGCTTTGTATATTAAGATCTGGACTTGTAAGCGTTGATAAATTTAAATGTTAGTAGTTATTGTTCGCATTGTATGCTTTAGGAGCCTGTATTGTATCAATAATTTCATTATTAACTGTTATTGATTTGAATGAACTTGTTTTGTTGTCAGCGTTTGTTATTGGTTTGTGTCCGGTTTCTAGATAATCGATCAATCATAATAGTTTTTTTGGTTATAATAAATCAAGCGAACATGAGGCCTACTTGATGTTAAGTTGACGTTTTAGCGCTAAGATAACTGGCAAAACGCTGGTTTAAACACCTCATCGTTCTTTTCTTACCTCTCTAACCAGGTATTCTAATCTGCACATACGGAAGACATACGAAACAACACATAAACACACACAAACAACACACGAATAACATAACATAAACGCTTTCTACACTCATAGCCCACGACACAGGAGAAAATCCTACTGATTTTCTCCTGTGTCGTGGGTGCCATGGATACACAAAGACGAATACACGAACACCCAGACCCAGAACAGAAATCTAAACTCATCTGAATGATGATGTCTGTCTGGCCGGGGATCGAACCCGGCACCCTCTGCGTGTCAGACCGGTATGGTGACCGCTCAGCCACGCGGGTCGTCAAACCGTAATTTTGTCAAAAATTTCAGTTACCTTCTATTCTAGTGCACTTATGACGTCCTTTAGGATAGGCTTGATGAAATTTTATTAACTAAACTAAGTCCATAATAATACACATTTACGGTCGAATAATTTTTTGACCTAACGAAGGGAGTAATTCTTTAGATTAGAATAATATACTAGACAAATTATAAAAAGGTAAGGTACAGTAGTGGTACAACTATACAAAACTTAATTATACTTATATCGAAATATGAGTATTTTGTGATTCCAATAGAATGGCTAATTCTTTCAAAATCGAACCCACCTTCAGTAATAGTGTCAATATCAATAATACAATTGTACGCATTTAAAAACCTGAAATAAGAGCCCAAAAATAACAGGAACCCTTTATCACTTTCATACAACTTTTACGTCGTCAAGCCAATTTCCACCGGTAGAGGGCGACAGCGCGACTTTGTACAAAGTAATGAATGCGGGATTAAACGTCGATGCCAGATCCGATCATTGTTGTAATTCATCTTGATTTATAGTTGCGTGTGAGCGCGAACTGTCGTAAATTAACGGGGTAGGCTCATACTACGATAGAGCCCTTACTATCTGTCTTTTTTATAGTAACGAATCAAAGTCTCAATTACATTTTATTTTCGAGATTTGATTTTTCTTTGTTTTTATACTAAAACAATATATCACTGAATCGATGACAATAAGCAGATTATTTACATTAATTTCCAGGCCGTTAATACACATTCATTTATAAATTATAATGTCGAGTCAAGATATTTTTTAATTTTTCTAGATTTTTTTTTTTTATAATACGTGATCGTATTGTAAATTCTCATGCTCGCTAACGGATGAGTTGCCTGAAACACGTTTTAACTTAGTTTAGAACAACGCGTCTGAGATGGATTATTAAGGGACAGATAATAACAGAGGCTTCTTGCTCTCGTCAGAGTAAAGTAAAGCTATCTATACGCAGCAGTAACTTAATATCAATACTGTCACCACTTCTAATAAATAAAACAATATTATAACAAGGTAAGAGTTGTCAATCAGGTCAATCGCAGTTTGAAAGTAGAAATGAGCATGTACGAGTATGTTCTTGGGTAATTCAGTAGCATCGATGTCACGCTCGCGATACAGATCGCATCACGATCGCTATGTATCGAACACGCCTATCTAATCGTTTCCTTATTATGTAAGTAATGTTCCTTATTACGCAAAATTCATGCAATTTGTTACGGTAAAAATCGTTTTGGCGACAATTTCGTGCTTCCTGATTACTTTCACTGGCTCCAAACATGCTTGACTGTTTTCTTTTTTCATATTGTAGTTTTATAGTCGTTTATGTGCATTTTAAGGCATTAGAGAAATATGTTTTTATATCAAAACACAAAGAAATAAACAACTACAAAAGAAAATAAAAAAATATAATCTGGCCGTTTTTAAACTCATAGTATTTTTTTTCCTTTTGATTAACTAATTAAAATTGAGTATTATAACTGATATCAACTCTGTGCCTCTGGCTGAAAGGAGTATAAGTCTGATTTTTGCCAAATTGACTTCTTCTACCAAACTGTTAGAAAAATTGAGATTTTTCGGTAAATCTACGTTTTTTTACATTCTTCTCAAATGTGATTTATCGGTAGATCTCTGTGTTAGCATAAGAAAGATAAGATCCCCAATCTATCTAATGATCTCCTTTTTTAATAGTTTTGGTAGAAGAAATCAATTTGACAAAATCTAACATATACCCGTTTTCACTAGGGGTATTTTTGAAAGGTACCTATCCTGACGATTATTTAATGGAACAAATAATTTTAGTCATAATAAAATGAGAGCAACCAATCGTAGTGGTAAAAGTTAAATGTATTCCAAAAAAAATTCCTAATGAGGGGGACTATTTTTTAGCACACTACCAAAAGAGGTATCGTTAGCTATCTCTCAAGGTTTATCTTTATAAATACGAATTTCTAATTTGTGAAAATGTTGATAAAGGGCACGAAAGTCTTGCTTAATCAGACAATGTGAGACGCGACCTTAGTCTATTAATGTCATGCCCTACTTGAAACACGCTTCGGCATTTAAATTATATTATCTGCTCTATAATTTTTGATAGTACTAATGCGTACAAAAGTTTATTTCCCGAAACGCCGAGATAGAAAGCAAATATTTTGTTGTATTATATTTGACGGTAAGGTGTCTGCCTTGAATAGCATCACTCCGTCATGTCGTAAGAAGCAACAAAGGTCCAAAATGCAGGAGATGGGCAGAAGTATCTTCCTATGTAACTTCAATACCTACTGCGGTTACTATCACGCATGTTCAGTGCGAAGACTTATCAACTACTAATATTATTAAAAATATTAAAACAAAAACTCGACTAGTAAAAACGTTTTATTTTTTGTTCATAATGATACATTCAAAGAAAAAAACTAAGTCCAAAAAAGTCAAGTAAAAGTATGATAATATATATATTTTTAGAATAGTCTATTTACTAACTTTCATTTGATATCCATATTTTCGTGATAAAAAGGCGTCACTACCCCCACCTATTTCCATTATTTGCAGGCGACATTTTTAAAAATTATGTAGCCTTTGTCACTTTCCAAACTGAGACGATTTTAATGACATGTCATATGTCACAATCCGTCAAGTCGCTTGGGCTGTAGCGCGTGCCAAAGAAATGGACATACCTACATTCAAACACACATACGCTCTAAAAACGCTCCTTCTGACGCAGTTGGGTAAAAATCCTCAAGTAGAAGAGGCCAGTTTTCAGTAGTGGATCTCAAAAGGATGGTAGCTTGGAACATGTGTCTATCCACACATTTATCAACCCGAAACTTAAACCGAATTTTCATACAATATCACTGGTTGCTTACAAAACAATTCATTCATATTAAAATTAATACTTGTTTCATTGTACGCATACTTATTAATAACTATTTGGCACTATATTACTGATATTGACTTTTGTAGAAATAATAGGTAGTACTACGGTAGTAGAAATAATAGGTATGACCCACATTTGCGGTGATCATCTTAGTGATTAAGAGCAGCAACGGACCTGATAGATTTATGTGGAACACACATTACACGGTACATGTATAAATATGAAAACATAGTATAATAATATAACAACAAAATATAACAACAAGTGGCAGTGGCCACTCGCTATTATGAGTGGCCACTGCCACCCCTGGGCATCTGTAATCATACATAGATAGGATCAGAGTCATACAAAGATAGGTAGAGGATTAACTGAGGTTGCCCGCATATGCGTTGCTATCCCTGAGGACTAAGTTGGAACGCCTTGGGTAAGTATGTTTCCCTTACCACACCCTTTGGACCTAAACACAGTAGCGCGTAATCCTGCTGTTACCAGGCAGATATAAGTATGATGGTGGTGTCTTCGGATGCGAACCACAAAACCACCTCTCGCCGCAGATCACCTGTTTTTTTTTCCATCTGCTTGGTAAATTTATACACTGACTTTGATTATTTTTTTTATTAATCAAATATTCATTCATTCTTTCATTCTACACGCTTTGCCTATAAATATATAGTCGCTCGTACTTTGAAACATACATTGTTAACAAAACCGTCTATTTAAATGTATTAAGGCACTCGACTTACAACTTTATTAGATCATTGCACCTGTATGCGTTTTATGATCGACGTAGATTTTCCGGCCACGTCCTTACAGATCTAATTAAGTGACACGTTAACAATAAAAAGGTTTATTTTAGTACTCCACGGATTACTGGACCGTTTTTATTTATTCTCTGACTGGCATCGGAATTGCTATAAGGAATGGCTATAACAAACCAATTTTATTGGTTCACAAAACTGTCGGTGGTCGGATAACCTAGTAACATAATGTGCATACTAAATAGATTTTTAATTGTTCTCTGACTGAATAATGAAGTGGAAATATTCTCGGTATTTGAAACAGTGGTAGGTTTATTATAAATTCTGTTTACATTCAGTGTAAGAATTTTAAAATCTACGATGTTATCTGCCCGGCTCAAATTAATTGGATTAAAATTAAATCAGTTGCGCAGATTAGAATTTCGAATACGTTGATAATCGATTTTTATCTTTAATTGTATCACGATTATTATGTTTAATTC
>MOOZ01000001.1:414454-427143 GCA_002930495.1 Cecropterus lyciades | reverse complement strand
GAACTAAAACTGATTCGAATGATATTTAAAAGAGTTCGCTACTAATAACGTTGAATTATATTTGTGACATCTTAATGGAGTTGGATTAGGTCGAATTTTAATCGTATGATGGATGGGTGTAAACTAAGCCTTACTTTTTAACTTATATTTTTCTTTTTTATAAACAAAAGGGTTTATAAGTTGAAGCAGAATGAACAATTTAATTACGATTGTAGGTATTTTTGGCCGAGCATATAAACACCAGTGAGAGCTGTGATGGCCGAGTGGTTTAAACTCGGCCTCTCAATCGAGGGTTCGAGGTTAGAATCCCAGGCACGCACCACTGATTTTTCTAAAATTATGTGCGTATTAGAAGTTAATTTTCACTGCTCTACGGTGAAGGAAAATCGTGAGGAAACCTACACACCTGGGAGTTAAAAAAAGTTCTCAAAGGTGTGTGAAGTCTACCAATCCGCACTTTGTCAGCGCGGTGGACTGTGGCCTGAAACTCTCTCAATCTGAGAGAAGACCCGTGCCCAGCAGTGGAACAATAATGGGTTGACGGTACATAACCACTGATATTAAGTGTTCCCACTTCCGAGGACTAAACGCCTCATATTAGAATCTTTGCCCTACGAAGGTCTTTCAAACAGAACGTAGTAGCCTTATACCACTTTATAAGACAAAAATCATTGTGATGGTGCTCTTGCAGTCCAGAAAGAATACTACTACCTACATAATTTAAGAGTATTTACGTCAACGCGTCAAGATAGTTCTTTCAAGGATTAAATACAGCGACGGGCCTTGTTTAATTAAAACGTACAACCATACCGTAAAGAAAGTAAGACGGTATTATAAACGGCTTTTTCCGTCTCTTTTCCACCATAAACTAGAGGCTGAAGTCATTACTTCTTGGATTTCGCTTTCAAACTGACTTATAGTACTTGTATCCTATGGCATTTAATTGATCCGGATTTACTTATTCTGGTTACGAGACACGTTTAATTTTTATACTATGACATACATTGCGCGGTTTCAACAGGTCGTTCAAATCTATTCTTTAGAAAAACAGCAATGTATACGATAAGCGTAAATTTCGTCTTCAGAAATTAAGGTTGTTATTTCGAAATAAGATTGTTGGTGGAGATACTCGTTTACTTAATTTATTTTCCTTGGGGAGGTGTCTAATGACCTGCTGCGTGTGGCCTGACATTCTTATCGACCACTGAGGTGTTTCGATAATATTTTTCGAATATTAATGTCGATATGGTATCGATAATCAGTAGATACTTTTAATAATGACGAAACCCGAGTGCTTGGTGTGATCCTAAGTAAGTAATTTAGTTAAGAAAGTATTATTTATCTTTTAGGGACTCTATTCCCAGTTTCTAGTTGGTGTAATAATGTAAAAACTGTTGTAACTTATTTGTATTGTAGTATCGTCATCTCCATAGTAATTAACCGATTTATATTTTTGATGAGTTAACAAAATGTTTTGTGTCTTATAATACACGTACAGAATATAATTGTTAATCCAAAAAGAAAAGAAAACATGAATGTGTGCACATGGCATAAGTGAAATCTATTAAAAATTGTTGCGCATATACCACACTTGAGCTGTTATAGAAGCTACAAAGTAAAATGGTTAGCGTGATTCAGAAAGAGGTACAGCGCCATCTAGTGTTAGTGCCGACAACTACTTGCGTAACGCATTTTCGTTTTATCAAGTTTCAAGTTACAATGAGTCTAAAGTTTCACTGCAATAACTAGATCAATGCCATCATGACATATGTATATAAAAATTCAATATCAATATTTACATTCACATACTATTTCTCTGCCGTATCTATTATCGTTTGATTCTGAGAACTAGCCTTATTCCAAGGCGCTAAAAGCGTGAAACATTGTGCCTAATAAAAAAATCAAAAATAAACCTGGCATGTCCCAACCGAGGTGTAAAATAAACAGTCCGAACCGCCATTAAGACCCGGTCCTTCGCTTGTATTAATTTGTATTTAAGTGTATTGAACAAGATAAAGTAAATATATGAGTGCGCCGTTGTCGGGTCACGGACGTATTCCGTATTGAGATTCTATTTGTGTTCAGTTGCTATGGGTTTGACCGTTTGTATTGCTTTCTGATGGTTTAAAAAGAAATAATGAAAAAAATTGTTTGTGTGATAATTGAATAAAGCAGAAGTATACAGCCTTTTGTAATGTCATGTGTATTACAAGAAAAAAAGAAAGAAAAGAAAGTTCTATATTTATATTTAAAGTGAATATTGGACATAACTTATTTTTTTTTTCAGGACATGGCAAAAATAATAAAACATTTAATTATATAAAAAAATGAATTTATTATTAACTATTTTCTACATAATAGCAACAATTTAATAAGCAAATTATAATGATTAATTACATTTACTGCTGTCTCTATGTACCAAGAGGTACATTTCATGTTATCATTATTCTATCCAGCATAGTAAGTTGCTGCTGCCAATCAACATGAGCTACTTTATCAACTCAAATACCTACCACCGGAATTTCGCTGATCTTCCGTACAAAATATTTACCAAAATCGTCCTAAGAGATGTTAATAAGTTACTAATATCGAAAACATTCCTGTTATTTGCATAAACGTCGAAAGCAAACGTGACAGCTTATTTTAGTTTAAATAGTCATTTTGTTATGTTAATTAAGTTAAATAACTGGTCTACGTAAACCATACGCGATGACATGAACGACCCATCAAAAATAACATATTTAATGATACAGGAAAACAAATTCAATGACTGTAGGTATATTCTCCAAAAGGTTATAGGTTCCGTGGAATTTTTATTAAGAAAATAGATAAATTCATCCATTTCTCGTTGGATTTTTGGATTTCAGCGTTGGGTCATCCTGATGAAATTAACTGTATGCTTATCTGTACGGGATGAGTCCTGCTCCACGAAGGGAAGAAGAAATTTTCGTTTCATCAAGTTTTAAATCTTATAATCAAATAACGATTCTAAATAAGTTTTACTTCAAAAATAGTTATTTACCTGAATGTATCCCTATTTACGTATAACTGCTCTAATTAGGGTAATATCCGTGCTGGGGTAAAATCCGTCGACTGCAATTGAAGCCCAATTAGGCCATCTCCATCAAAATCCGCTATATCAAGCATGTACATACATCATTTTCATGAATTCGCCAATTTCATAAATTTTGTCTAATTTAGTTTCCACTTTCAATCGCATGGCTTTACCCCAGCTCCGATATCACCCAACGCACCTTATGTTATAAAAGTATAAAAGGCTCTTCTTCTACAACTGGGTGAAGCCCAGAGCATAATTCATCTCGTTGCTCCAACAAGAATTGATAAACAAATTTCACGAAAATAAAACCAATAAACGATACTAAAATGCAGTTGTTATTGATGTATAAGGTGGTAATAGCACACCTGGTTCTACTGTGAACCACCGCGACACCTATTTTTTTGCCTAAGAACATGCTAAGTGTGCATACTGTATGAGCCTTCCAACAGCTACCAACGCACAGATTCATTTTGTTCAAACGAAAAATTACAATGAATGAGATGTATAAATATTCCTCAGAACCCTAAATATAAACTTGAGCAGATCGTTGAACCAAACTTCTGTTTTTTAAAGAGGCTATTTAAATTGTCTTGTTTTCGACAATAGGCATAGAAAAACAGTTATAGGCATTAATATTTAACATAACATCCTTGATTCATAGAAATACAGTAATAAATTAAGTCCCGAATACTCATTTACCTTCAGCCGATTATTTCTGACGTTTGCGATTTTATTAAACTACTAGCTGAGCTTACGGTTTCACCCGCGTTAAAAAGAAATGTAACGTGACATACATAAACATCATGCATGCAGCGGAAGCTCTCATTAGAAAAAAAAAAAACCCGATTTTGAAACATTCTACATTGCTGCTCCGCTCCTGTTGGTCTTAACGTGATGATATATAGCCTATAGCCTTCCTCGATAAATGGGCTATCTAACGCCGAAAGAATTTTTCAAATTGGACCAGTAGTTCCTGAAATTAGCGCGTTCAAACAAACAAACAAACTCTTCAGCTTTATAATATTAGTATAGATGCTCGACTTCGACGAACGTGAGGAAATAATACTAAATATGAAACATTCAGTTCGTTGGGCTAGTAACCACCCACTAAACAGTGGAGATGGTAAATGGCTTTTACATTTGTAAGTTATGTCAAAATGTTTTCAATAACATAATATTATTATGTATGAATATTTAGGATCCGGGGGTATTCGACCTCCTTAAGAATTTCCCGGCTAAGGAGGGAAGCCCTCAAAGCCCGAAAATCCTTGCCCACTGCTCTTATGTTAACTTAGCCGTAGCACATGAGAGCCCAAGGGTAGGACGTCCCAGTCCAGAGCGCTACAAGCGTCCACACTGAGCTCTAAAAACAGTAACTGCTTGGCCAGGTGACATTCGCCTGGCACTGCAACGTCAACGTTGGCCGAATTTTGGCAAAATTAGGTAATATTAGCTTTAGTTTTATCAATGCAAAAAATTAAAATATTATTTTTAACAATTATATCAGTAGAAATAGCATTTTTTTTATTATATTAACAAGAAACAGCGAAAACATCATGTTTGTTATAAAAACGTGAATTTTTGCTGATTTCGTATAGATAATGGTACGGAACCCGCCATGCGCTTCCAACTCGCACTTGGCAGGTTTTTATTTTCCTTGGTCTGTATTAGATACTAGTTATGCCCTGCGGTTTCACCCACTACTACATAAGAAAAAAAAAAACAAATACAGCGTGATGTTATATAGCGTAGAGCCTTCCTCAATAAACGGACGATAAAGCATTATATTTTTTCAATTCGAAACAGTAATTCCTAAGATTAGCGTATTCAACCAAATAAACAAACTCTACAGATTTATAATATTAGTGGTAATCGTAGAGATACACAAATCTGTTCATATGTAAATTCTATACCGATGAATACTTAGACTACTCTAGAACTAAACGTAACGTAATTAACATTCTATTTCTATAATAAATCAATACGAAATAAGGCAACATTCAAAATCTATTACCAACGTTATTATTCAAACATTATTCATAGATGGATAGAAAAAGTAAAATGTACTTTTACAAAAAGCTTAATTACTTTCAGGTGTTAGCAAGATAAGCTTTTAGAAATATTGTGATAATTAACATATGCTCAGCGAGGTTTTTCCCGTGGCTCCGCCCGCTTGGGTTATGTACCACTATAAAACGTATACTATATGTTAATCCAGGACATAAACTATATGTGTGCCAAATTTCATTCAAACCCAATTAGTAGTTTTTGCGTAAAAGGGTAACAAACACATATCCTCACGAACTTCCGCATAATATTAGTACGATTATGTTATTAAGACGTAGAATTGACAGATAGCGTTGCTGCATAAATGGGTTATTTAATACGGTTTTGAGAACTTTGCAATTGTTGAATAATTATTTTTTTACATTTGAAAAAAAACTAAACAAATTGACCCATAAGACCCATATCATATGAAAAAAATAGACCCACAGACCTCTTTTAACTCTAGTATTCTGGGTAGGTTTTAAAAACATCTTTAATTTTTGGTAGGTATTATAAGATGCGAGTATGATAAAAAATATATAAATTTAACATAATTTGACAAGCACACATTATTACGATAGTCACTAAGCGGTTCCTATGCAATACTCATGTTAATGGTATTGTTGGCTATATTTTTTCCTTAAATGTAAAATCAAAATAGCAAACGATTATTCGATGGCATTATAAGTGGACATTACCTGCCATGATCTATAACGCAGTTCACACAGAATATTGACTACATTCTAAAGTCAATCACAGATGCATTGACACTCGTGAGCGTCCACAAACAGTGCCTTCCACACAACTTTCCATACACCATGCTTATTTTTTTACCACCTTGTTATTTATAATTAACAAAACAATAGCAAAAACGTTATCTTCCTAACTTTTATTGTTAACATAAAGTACACACTTCTCTTTACGACACTGATAATGCAAACTCGTTAAAATATTCAAATTAGACGATGCTTGTGTGCAAAACATGTTAATGCATGCTTACATGCACGCGTGGCCTTATTGGACAAATCAGAAAAGGTTGCACAACCGGGATCGCATAAAGATAAAACTTTAATGCGTCTAACCCCATACCATATTTTTTCTCAAAGTGACCAATTTGTCAGTAATTAAGGCCCATTTTTGCATTTATCTTTATTAGAGTATTTATTTTTTAAGCGGACGCGATAACCTCGTGGCTGGTATGAATCAACGAAATGAATATAACCATAATAAAATCTTGATTTACGATTCGGTTGCGCAAAAAAAAACACAAATTATAAACAAAAAATATACCTATATAAGACTTAAATTATTCATAGAACGAAAATTTGACGTTATTTATCTGTATTTATTTGGAAATAAAGTTTAACTTGTTGACATAAGAAAAATGTATTATTTTTTATTATAATTACTCTAAATCTAAATTAATATACTTCTAACCATGCAAAGTTAGAAAACATTTAATCGTTTTTAAGAACAATAAATACAAATCAAGTCGTATTAACAAAATCAGTTCATAAATAAGCAACTTAAAGTCATCATTCGACCAAAATTGATGTCTATGGCAACATTGATAACTAATATTTATACTTTATGGCATATAACAATTCATGGCTATCAGAAAATGTTGCATAAACTTGTAACAAATGCTTCATTTTCTGAATAAAAGTCGAGATATTCGGAACATTTCAAATGAATTTCAAAATAAATTAATGTTTAATATGTAAAGATGCCTTCTACTTAAACCAACAAACATAACCGGGCCATATTTATGAGTGTGAGCTATGCGACATAAAAATATATATAATGACTGAGAATTAGTTTAAGGCATCAATACAAATGAATATGAATGTCTGTGTGAGTATTTTTTTGTTTGCTTTTATTTTCTTGAAAAATAAATGAAGCGTATTTTTTCTATATTTTTTATTTCTATTAATCAAAGTAATCACTCTTACAATTAATGCATCCTTGCAAACGCATTGGTACCTTATTGATGCCCTTCTTGAAGAAATCAGCTGGACGGGAGGCAACAAATTCTTCAAAGGCATTTTGTACTGCCTCTCGAGTATTGAATTTTTTCCCCGCCAAGAAGTTATCCAACTTCTGGAAAAAGTAGAGGTTAAGAGGCGCAAGGTCTGGTGAGTACGGCGGATGACGGAAAACTTCCAACCCCAGCTCTTAGCTTGGAGACCGTCACTGTGCAGTATGAGGTCGTGCGTTGTCGTGCAGGAGCAGTGGAGCCGAACGATTGACCAAAGCTGGTAGAAGACGTGCCAGCTTCTCCATCATTGTGTTCAATTCTTCACAGAACATATCTGCAGTAATGCTCATCCCGTTCATCATCATGCTGGTAAGAAGCTGTGATAAATTACACCCGCGTTAGACCACCAAACAGTGACCACCACTTTTCTAGGGGTAAGTTTTCGTTTAGGGCATTTTTAGGGTGCTGAACCAGGGACCAACCAACTTGCTGAGAGCTTACGATTGTCGAACAGGATCCATTTCTCGTCACAAGTAACAATGCGGTTCAGAATTCCTTCATTTGTATGCCTGTTGCTACGCGTACTTCGCGCTGGCGATCATTGAGTTCGTTGGGTACCCATTTGTCAAGCTTTTTTTCTTGCCAATTTGACGCAAATAGGCCAATATTGTTTTGATGCTAACGTCAAAAGGTGCTGCTAGTTCAGCCCTAGATTGAGTATCATCAGCTTCCACAATCGCCTTTAATTCGTCATTATCAACCAAAGTTTTCGGACGACCACGGGTTTGTCCACCACCACCACATTTTCAGGTCAAAATTTCCAGAACGGACGCGGGAAAACCAATAACGGGTGGTGCGTTCGTTTGTAGTGTTCCCGTAAACGTAATTGATGTTGCGTTCCGCTTGTGCCGCTTTGTTGACACGATGGTACTCGTACTCCATTTTACCTACTTAGTTACTCGAATTTTTAACGTATCCATGATGACGAAAAATGTTCGAATGCGATGAAAACAAAACACTATTGATTAAACAAATGACGATTTTAGAAAAAATATCCATGTTGTTAAAATAAAAATAAATTGAAATTGGAATTATCAGCCAAAAAAATATTTTGATTTGAAATGGCCAGTACGGCAGAACGCAATTTCATAGGTAAAGACCTAATATTAAGGCGACCTAATCTTAGTCCTCGAGAGTATTAACGCAGACTTCAGATAGGACCCCTGTTCTATGTAAATTTGCTTACAGATGTTCATGGACGGCAGTAACCTGCATGGTGGACTGCATGTTCGTTTGCTACTTTAATATTTAAAAAGTTCTGTTTTATTAAACTTTCTAACTTAGACCTCTTTGCAATTCCACATCTGTCATATTTTTTTGTTAAGAGTTTATTGTCCTAGGCGGATGATTAATAACAATATCAAAGTATGACAGCGACTATTTTACATCAGGTGGGCTTAACCGTTCGCAGATTTAGTAAAATCTATAAAACATATACTAATGGAACCATAACGTATGCAATAGATATAATCACCATACTATACCTTATTTACGATTACGATTTACATTAAAACAACTATTCTAGCATTTATGTCCCATTTTTCAAATTTCTTTCCAAACAAAGCTGTCGGCATAAGCATGTATGAAATATGTAACAGCGGATACGAGCTAAAATTAACACCGTCTCATTTGAAGCGAGAGAAATTAAAACGCCTTATCCTTTTTTTATGTGGCATTTATAGTGGTCGTAAAATTGGGGATCAACCCTTTTTAACTTTATGCAGGATCAACATTCGAATTTCGTTGTTTGATTAAAAATCGATATTAATATACGTTTTATAATTTACTTACGTGCGTCGTTTGCGAAATATACTGATTATTTTATTTGTTTTAGAAAATTAAAGGTTAAGCTTGCCAGCAGGCTTGTGAAATATTTTAGCAGTTTCTACAATATTGTATCGTATTTTTATTATGTTTTGGTAGGTTTTAATTTTTGTATGACAGTGAATAATACCTAGGCTTAAATTTTAATTGTAACCGAGACTTTCAATTTCAATTTTAACCCAGACTTACAATTTTAATTGTTACTCAGATTTACATTTTGTTTTTGCTATCGAGGGGGAAACCTTCAAAAGGTACCCGACGCCGAGGTAGCGACCACCGGGCTCCACCCAGGTGAGCGGCTGGGTCCACCGCACTGTCTGTTCTTTACGACGGTATGCGACCACACATACCACCGTTCTTCCCGGAATCGCCCGGTTTGACGGTTCGAGGTCCCATTCTTGCCGCCCGCAACCCCGGAAGCCCCTTTTAGTCGCCTCTTACGACAGGCAGGGGATACCGTAGCCCTATTCTAATCCCGGAACCCAGAATTACATTTTTGATTTTAACCATCATTAGGCACTTTGATGGTGTGAGACGATTTAATAAAATCCTGTAATTCTGGTGTTAAAATGGCAAAAGTGTCGCTCAATGACGTCCATGAATAATCTTGAAAGCTAAGTCAGTCATTTAAAATCTTCTAAATAAGGAACTCATTACGACACCAATTTTGGGATCAAAACCTATAAACGTTAAGTCAATCGAATCGACGTGAAAGAATTTCAAACAATCGAACACTGTTCTAAAATCTAAACACAATGGCCGTCTCGTAATAATTAGACGCGAGCATTCCGAGCGATCTTCGGATCGATTACGTTTGAATAAACAATTCTTTTTTTCTTTCTTTCTATTCAAATAATGTTATAAATCAAATACTCGCTCCGTAGCCGGATCATTTATCACAGCGCAGGCGCAAGCGTGGTATTGTGCCGGCTATTAACGTTGCTTTAATTATTATTTTATCTGATTTCCAATAAGGCTTGGAATTGTGGGTAGATGTACGATGACACGGATCACCAGAGATAAGGATGGATACGGATTTCATGACTTTTGAATGAACGAAAATATATGATGCTGATTGTACTTGTCCTAATGGTATTTGTGTCCTAATGGTAATTGTCCATACTTAATTCTTATAGCAAGCAGTGCTTTCTTTTCTGTGTCTTAACGGGTTGACATGGAGTACAACAATACACTAAATAGTTTGAATCATAAAAAATACATTTACCCCAGATCTCGGTTAGTAAAAAATACCTTCTAACTATTAACGGAAGTTTTATAATCTTTTTACTTTACTCAGTGTCTTATAGTTTACTTACCATCTTACGGCTTACTTACTGTTTTACTTCTACCCTTTAATACCATCTTTAGATGGTACCGTAAGTAAAATTTGAAAACCATTACCATTTATAGCACTATCAGGCGACATGTTTGTTACAAACGCGTAGCTCTTATTTTAATAGACGTCATTAAAACGATATCAAGCAACTTTCTCCTTAAATAAAAGAAATAACAAATAGTCAAATATGTAGCCATCGCCATACATAAATTACCGCTGATAGATAATTTAGATGTTTATAGACAAGAATAGTCTTTATAAATATTAAAACAATAGCGGTTGTCTCAAAAACAACAAAACGGAATTAAATTAGCTAATTTATAATAATGGTCTTATCGACAACGACGTTAATAATCACCATCTAAAGGAATCAGGTATTTATTGATTTAAAAAATCTGCTAATTAATGGTATACTAATGTCTTATGAGCGGTCGAGTCTCGTTTTGAATTTTTATTGTCATAGATTCTTGCTTCACCTACGCAATGTAGATAAATATAATGTGAAATATTTGTGACTCCTCCACAAAGACTATATCATCAACTATTTAATTCTATTTGACAGATTGTTTTCTTAATACTTAAATTTAGATAGCCGAATCGATTATTATTTATCGATGGAATTGTGTAATTTATATTCGATTTTATAAAATCGACCTTTGAAAACATTAAATTCTTCTAATTGCGTATTTTCGAGTTATAAGAATTGTTTAATTTCTTATAAATATTTACACGATTAAAATGTAAATAATTTTATTATGGTGAAAATAATCAAATTAACTCCTCCAGATTCAAGACCACATAATTATTATGTTCACTGTTTCGATTTGATATATTGATTTTGTGATAATAACATGACGATTAGCAATATCATTTCAGTTTTATTTATAGGTATTCGATTTAACATAATTTTATTTGATTTCATTGTATTTAAAAAAATATAAAAATTTTATCTATACACATAATTTTACATTAACCGGAATAATTTTAAGTGTTTTATTTTAGTTTCAGAAGACTTGACGGTTAGGGGGTTGGATCATTGACTTTTCGTTTCGAGAAGAATCTTTCTGGATATATACTTCGAAAAGTATCTATGCCTTACACCCGGAAGGGAACGAACAACCCAGTGCCACCAATGTAACTACGACCAGGACACAATGCGTATACTAGTAGAATACCCAGGTGAGTGTCAGCACCGTGTCCTCATGGCTGCAGTTGGACTCCTCGCTCTTTCTGCGGTCCTGAAGACCAAAGTCGAGAGCGAAAGATTAGGTAAAGCAGCATTATAAAGAAATCGACGATATTTAATGTTAATATATTTCAATAGTCATTACTCGAAATATCACGGAAAAAGCTAACGTAAGTTACTAAAGCATTGTATCACAATTTGTTTATTCTATCTTGTTTTAACATAGTTTCAAGAGAACGGAAGCACCACCGCCACACCTATTTCTGCCTAATAACAGCAGTGTTATTGCTGTGTTCTGGTCTGAAGGGTGCGGTAAGGGAGACATACTTTTCCGAGGCATTCCATCTTAGTCCTCAGGGGTAGCAACGCATCTGTGGCTAACCTTGGGTGAGACTTTGATCTCACCTAGGGTTGATTACAGATGTCTATGGGCGGCAGTAGCCACTTACCATCAGGTGGGCTGCATGCTCGCTTGCTATTTCCATACTATAAAGAAAAAAGAAAATTTGACCAGGGTACCAACGCCATACCTATTTCTAACGTGAAGCAGTTCTTGCATTTCGGTTGTAGAGTGTGATTGCCGATTCTCTTTCTTATAAGGAGATCCTTTTAGTTCTCTAGAAAGTGAAATGACAGTCAACAACATCAAGTACAGTCAGTTAAACGCAATACGCATAATAGTGTTAAAAATCAAGAGCCTTTTGTAAATTCTTCTCGGTAAAGGTCTTGTGCGGCTCGAACATGAATCACACTTAATCAATCGATGAATCAAGTCAACTGGAGGAAATTCCAAACGACCCAAACACTTTTAATTATAAATTAATGTAAATTAGAAACGACAAGATTCGGTATCTCCGATTACCGCTTATATTTTAATCGAGGGATCAAGTGTATCCGAGGTTAAAAAAGTCGTTTGATTAATACGTTACTTACAATTCCGAATTAGTATTTATGCAAATCGGAAACTTTTATGGTTGCCACACACGACAAAAGATTTTAAAGGTAACACAATCCGGTGACACCTTTGCCGGGATTTGTAATACGATATGACAATTTTAAGCCCTTTATTGCAGGTTGTGCGAGTGCGTAGTGACGTTGATTTTTAACTGCGATTGTTACTTTATTGGAAAGCTTGAAATTGTTAGTGTATAACAATCAGTATTTAAAATTAAAAATATTCGTAACTTTATTGATACATACG
>MOOZ01000001.1:382887-398549 GCA_002930495.1 Cecropterus lyciades | reverse complement strand
AGATGGATGGAAAAATATTTTAATCGAAAATTTGAAAAGCGTTATATTTTTATAACATATCTTTCAAAAATAGAATCGTATTGAATTGTATCAGCATTGGCCATACAGAAATATAAAGAGTCTCAAATGTTTGAGTTGTTCATAATATTCTTAAAGATTAGGTACGTGAAGACGCACAACGCGGTGATCTATGATTTTATTTTTTCGGTCTAAGTCGTCTCCAGTAGCAAGACATTAATGGATTTATCGCAGCTTATTTTTATTAGCTGCAAATTTAAGGAATTTCAGGATCAGTTGAAATAAAGATGGGTGACCATTAGTGGCATCCAACCGTTCTTCATTAGGTCATGCGTTCGTCGTCTACGTTATGACGACTGACGATCCGCGTGGTGGAGCAGTCACCATTCCGGTCTGACACGCAGTGGCTCCCGGGTTTGATCCCCGGCCAGAAAAAAATCTGAATGATGAGTTTAGATTTCTGTTCTGAGTCTGGGTGTTTGTGTATTCGTCTTTGTATGTCCATGGCACCCACGACACAGGAGAAAACCCTAGTGTGGGGCTACGAGTGTAGAATGTGTGTGTGTGTGTGTTATCTTGGGACAGATGAACCGCCTCGCGGAACGTTTATTATACTGCTCTGACATGCAGTGGTTTTTCGGGTTCGATCTTCGGACAAATATTTTAATTGTTAATTTAGATTACTGTCCTAGGTTTAGGTGTTTATGAATTTGTATTTGTGTGTATACATATTTATTAAAATTGCGATACAGAAAAAAAAAACTCGGATTGATCACTTTATACCTTTTATTTACAAGATTGGAGTAGCAAACGAGAATGCGGTCCACCTAATGATAGCTGCTTATGAATATCTATATGCAACTTACCATGGAACAAGGGTTAAATCTAAAATTAACCAAAGATGCGTAGCTGCTCTCGAGGACTACGATGGCCTCATATGAAAATGAGCAAGCAATCACACCGTTCCACCGAAAACGCCAGAACTGTTTCATGCTGCAAATAGGTGTGGTGGTAACTCCACGGTTGACCCATACTAGTCCTACCAAAACCTGTCACCAAATTCTTTTAATGATTTCCTTTAGAACAGCGAGGTGAAGCATAATCGAAGTGTCAAGTAACCGTGGAGAGAGAACTGTATCGAAGGATATCCGAACGCCCTTGACTTTACCATTTTCAATACCATTTTACGTAAACAACATATATTTCCAGATTCCAGATTTTCCAGATTTCCAGACATACGAGTATGACAAGTGCGAGTCGGACTCGCGCACGAAGGATGCCGTACCATTATCTACAAAAACGGCAAAAATCAATTAGTTCTAGTACAGAAGCGGCCGTTCAATATTTTTTATTTTAATTAATTTATTTATTTTAAAAATACATTAATAACTAAATATTCGTTGGATATTTCAAGCGTCTACCTGTTGCCGCTATTAATATAGAGCAAAATATCACGTTTGTTGTATGGGAGCGCTCTTTAAATATTTATGTTATTCTGTTAAAGTGGCAACAGAAATACATTATCTGTAAAAATTTTGAACTATCTAGTTATCACGGTTAACGATATTCAGCCTGGTGACAGACAGAAGGATAGACGGACAGATTACCAGCGAATTCTTAGTGACAGGGTCCCGTTTATACCCTTCGGGTACGGAACCCAAAAATACGCGTTATAATAGGACGTCTTCTATGATTACAATTATTTTCGTACACCACAAATATTTTCGACGCAACGACTAAGTGCCTGCCACTACTGTTTTAACAGTGTTTTGTTACCTCTTTTATATCGAACTCTGGAACGTAAATCACAGCTATGTCAACACTTTCAATTAAAGCTACAAGGTCGAACTGAAATAAAACAGCCAATTCGTACAGAGTATTCTTATCCTAAGTGTATACAGAAATAGACATCATCTCATTATAACTTTCCACGTCCCGATAAAAAATAAGAATGGAGTCATCTGTTACTATTACAAGGAATCGGTGCGAAATTATTTAGAGTTTGCAATTTTATTCACTGGCTTTCACGTGCAACTTTTCTTATGCGCACTCTCATATAAAAATATAGATTTTTTATGTATGAAATGTATTGCAAAGTCTTACCTTCTTCTTACGTCTTACCTTTGCGTAAATGTCATGATCATCGCTATAAGTTCTGTAAAAGTTTGAAACTATAATTAATTCATTTCAGACCTTATCTGCATGTAAGATTATCATTAAAATTGATTCTGATGATAAATGTTTTAATATACCTATTAAACGTTTGTCGTATTGAAGACTTTCAATAAAACTGTAAATGGAAACTGGACATAAATTCTTTAAGAAACAATGTAATCTATACGTATAAATAAAATTGAAGTGGCTACTTTTTACCGGCAGCTTTTTACCAAATGTATATGGATACTGATTACAAAACATCAATTACAAAAATTTAAGTCTGTCTGTTTGTTCTAGGTAATGTCTGAAACGGCTGGACTGATTTTGACGGGACTTACACTGTTGGATAGCTGATATCATAAGGCGTAACTAAGACTACTTCTATTCTAGAAATTACAATTAGACTTCTGCACAAAAAAATTTAAACTGCGCGCTCTCTACGTCAGATGCTATCAGTCATCTCTGAAAGAATGCTAAAATGTTAAAATTGTATAAGGTCTAAAATTTCATCTATATGTAACTATGACAAGTTACATTTTTCGGCACGGGTCGCCCCCTGACCCTGACTAGGTGGACCGATGACCTAAAAAAGACAGCGGGTTGGAGTGGCACCGTTTAGGGGAGGCCTATGTTCAGTAGTGGACCTCAAAAGACTCAGATCGATTGATGGAAGGAGACGTGGCGGTGATGCTTAAGGAGTAGGACTACAAAGAATCTTTCTATTATTCAAATCGTTCAAATATTGAATGTGCAATTTCAGTGTATAAATGTATCCATTGTGTATGATTATGTAACAGATTCTTTAAAATATAGTTTCTTGTTAAGAATAGACTTCTAATCTAATTCAACCATTCAAAACACTCTTCCGTCTTAAATTTGAGCGAAGATTTTTGTATTAAGAAAACTAAAGTGTGAATCATATGAATGTATCTACGCAAATCGTGCGTGACTAGAGTACATTTAAAAATTGAAATTTATATTTAAAAATGAAATTTCTATGCGTAGACATGACACTTAGTATTTTATGCCTGGAAAATCAAACTACTTTTACAAAACATTTTCGATTATTGTGTTATTTTTGTTTGTATCAAATATTATATTTCGAAATCTGTCAAAAATATTTATTGTATTGTTTTACCATAAAGAATGATTTTAATTTTTATGACACGAATAATAATACTAATACTACTAATACACGAATATTTTAAAGCAAGAACCGAAAGCTTAATTCGTAGCTCTTTACACGCGAAATTGCTTAACTAAGCCCTAAATTGTCTTAAAGCGCTTCCCGCGACAGTAACAAAATGACAAATTTACGTCCATTCACAGAACAACATTAGTATTGAGATTTCAGGCGCATCCGACGCTAATATCGACCAAGAATCGGCGCCCGCGCACGTCTCCACTCCGCCCGCCCAAAACGAATACGTGAAGTGCACGAATACGCGAAGTGAAGTATTCAATAAGTGAATGGTATTCGTTAATTTACGTATTCGAACATTGCGTTCTGTGTTTCTGTGTAAACAAGTGGACGAGTGACAAGCAAACGCACCGGTCGGTTACCTGCAAGCAAATGTTTGTGCTGTCAATAAGTGTACCACGTTTTTTTACCGAATTTGAAAGTGTCCCTTGGGCAAAGGCTGAGGTAAGAATAGGGCCTTTCATTTAAAACTTCTATTTAGTTAGAAATACGCCATAAATATTTTTATTTGCTAAATTATTTATGCATATTCTACTTTTGAATATTATTCAATTCGTCGATTGCATAGAATTGTGGTTACAAGCTATTAAAGGATTGCCGTTTGCAACACCAGGATTGCCGTTAATACAGTTTTAGTTATAAACATGAACATGTTTTATGTTGCAAAATATTATACTACGAAGTACACAAATTATTGATTATTATTCAACAAAATGATCTTAGCTGTATTTCTTAAAAATGTATTCGTACTTAAAACAATTAAATTAATTACGAACGAACTACGAATGAAAATAATCGAATCGAGTTTTTATCCGTGTGTCAATTTACGATGCTAATTATATTTTAATATAAAATTATATAATTCTAGTAATAGTATAGAACTAATACATAGCTAGCAGTTAAGCTAGTGGTTAAAACTCGTCCCCTCAAATAGGAAGGTCTAAGATTCGAATCCCAGGAAATTGGAATTTGCAATGTGATATGCGCTATCACAAATTAATTATCATTTGATAAACGGTGAAAGAAAACATAGTGAGGAAACCTTCCCGCCTAAGATTTTTTTCAAATAAATAATTCAAAGGTGTATGAAGTCAACCTATTCGCAACGGACCAGAGCTTAATGTGCCCATTTGCCCAGTAATTGAACGTTAGTGAATTGACTATCTTATTGAAGATGAAGTGTATTAATACACTTAGCTATGAAATTGAATGTCGCAACTGTATCCGGACAAAGTGGATTTTTAGTACAAGTAGAAATTTATAGGCATGTATGTATCATTTGACGTATAATATTTAAGCGAAAAGTCTAGCGAGAGGTGATGTATAAACTTTTATAGAAATTTAAAATTCATTTAGGCTAAAATAAATATAATACTGTATACGAGTTT
This sequence comes from Cecropterus lyciades, assembly GCA_002930495.1. NCBI lineage: Eukaryota > Metazoa > Arthropoda > Insecta > Lepidoptera > Hesperiidae > Cecropterus > Cecropterus lyciades. The sequence goes on along the minus strand of MOOZ01000001.1, from coordinate 393,785 downwards.
TTCAAATTTAATAACACTATAAACATACAGATGTTCCCTACGGTCTGTCACCATCAACCATTATAACACGCATGATAATAAAGCCGTAGAATCTCCAAACAATTAAAATTCCATTCCATGAACGTCAAAGGTCTAAGCAGAGAACAAAAATAGCGAAACATCTACATACTCACATTATCTTTTTACTTCGTTTCTCACCTCCAATTTTCTCAGAACGAGTAATGAGGCTCTCCACGCCGCGTCGGTCCTAGCCTCGTTGGGTAAATACATTTGTGTACCAAGCGCAGTCCGGTAGCCCGCCTCTGTTTGCTGTCGACCTGTTAATTAATAACTCGGCGAGCAGTGTATACACAGCCTTATTACCGGTAAAATCTCACAAGTCACGAGTTTAAACCGACTTAAACCAGTTTTCAGTTTCGGCTACCGATTTCTAATCACACGGTAATGGATTTGTATGGGTCTCGCTAACGAACTATGCTATTCTAAACATTCCTTCACGTATTTTAATTTTATGTGTAAAAACTTGCTTAAACAAGCATTTTCGTTGACCGGTAAAGTAACGACAATGTGTAAAATTTCAAACTTCTAACTTATACTGGAGTAAAACTCTCGAATAGCATAATAATGAAATGAAATGTCTTTAATTTTTGTATCGGCTCTTACAAATTGTCACTTACAATTTTTTTCTTACACTACCACCTGAGAAAGTTCCTCACCTGCTTTAAGACAATATTAATTTCGATTTCTAGATTATAATGTTAAAATTGCTGTACAGAAGAAATACATGCAAATTACACAACCAAATTGCAATAGAATCAAGGAGTTCATAAGCCTATGATGCAAAGATAAGCAGATTACCGACAAAAGTTCGTGGTCAACAACCAAGCAACTCTTGCACCCATTAGTGACTAATTTGAATACAAAATTCATAGCTACCAATACAATGTTATTTGTCATTACCGTGCCCATTTAGCCTGGCACCCGCGCTCTATAATTACAAGTCGGAAAAAATGAAACTTGAAGAAACGCGATGGTAACTAATGGCCTGAAACTAAATTTTAATTAATGTCGCGTTTTACGGAATGGAAGTGATTACAGAAATAACACGGCGGTGGTGTGAGGCTCGACATTAGACCGACCTCCCCTACCACTCATGTTCGACAATTTACGACATGGTAATTATGTGTACGTGTTTAGGCGCCTTCGCCCACTTTACAAGGTGTTACACTAACGATGGGTAAGCGATGTTTCATGAGCGATTTTACATTGGATTTCTCTTATATTCTAACTAACGTAAATCACAATGCTTATGGTTACAAATGTGTTACACTGAGGACGGATTAACAAAATTTCATGAGTGATTTTGATTTTTGCCGCCCATGGACATCTGTAACTTACCCCAGATGAGATCAGTCTTGTCTTTTCTGAGACTGGCCACAGATGCGTTGCTACTCCTGAGGACTAAGTTGGAACGCCTTGGATAAGTATGTCTGCCTAACCATACCCTCCAAAAAAAACATCAGCGCTTAACCCTGCTAATATTAGACAGAAATAGATGTGGCGGCGGTACCGATCGAATTGTTATTCCATCACCTTGATTATAGCAAAATGTTTGATTTTGTTTCACAATCAAAAGTGTAAATAAAAAAAGCTTCTTTTACCTTACTTTCGTGCTTAAGCATATGTCAAGCAAAGTGAATGATGCGTCATTTCACCGTACCTTCAATCAAGAGCGGTACTTTTATGTGTTACCAAGTTCAATATATTCAATTCAATAGTCAGTGGAGCAAGTCCTTTAGCCTGCGACCGACTTCGCGGGCGTAATTTTGGAAATTAAAAACGGTAAGCTTCAATCGGGACGTAATATCTAAATGATGGATTAACCTCGGGTTCTGATGTGGATCGATTCATTTGGCCGGCAGCCAGTAATAATTATACTTTTATCGTGGTAGATACGAGTGGTGAACACAATTAGTTATTGATCAGTCAGCAATTAAGCCCAATCGATTTTGTTTGTTGAAGTTCGAGAAAATTGTTTTAGTTCGATGTTTAATCGTCGTTTTGTGCTTGGATAATGGATTTTCGGTCATTTGAATTGACCCGCGTTATTGTTTACGGTATTATTCTATGTAATATCGGGATTTCGTGTTCTTTATTTTTGTAATTACTAAAACACAGTCGGTTTTGTACTGATAACGTTATCCGTTTATCGTTATAATTGTTTTTGTTTATGACAGTAATTAAGGGAAAGTACGTGTATGAACTACATTTGTTATAATCATTTTTTATGTTGTATATATAATTTAAAATAAATATGTTGAATTCTGAATTTGAATGAAGCGTCATGTAACCATTTTATATTTATACTTTTGAACAGAAACGAGCACACAGTCCTAGTAGTAAAAGGCCACTGCCACCTATGAACGACTGTCATCAACCCTAAACATGATTCGAGCCTTACCAGAACTGGCTGACCACAATGAACATGCTGAACACAAATCTGTTGCTACCCCTAAGGACTAAATTGGAACGGCTTGGATAAGTAAATTTCACGTACCACACTTTTCCAACCAGAACACGAACATACGCAGAAGTAGGTTTGGCGATGGTGCCACCGGATTTGAATCACCGGCTCTTCTACATGTACCACCTTCAAACTACATATTTTTTACCAAATAATGTGAGGTACTTAACCATCAACCGTGGCGATCATTGATGAATATGAATACGTTTTATACTAGCTGTGCCCCGCGGTTTCACCCGCTACTACATAAAAAATCCAAACAAACAAACATAGCGTGATATTATATAGCATTCCTCATTAAATGGACTATTCATGACAAAAATATTTTTTTCAAATCGAACTAGTAGTTACTAAGATTAACGCGTTCAAACAAACTCTATCCCATAAAATCATTCACCCTACTATTAAAGGGGTTGAGGGTTAATTTTCAGAAAAATCTGAAACACGTTTTCATTAATTTGTTGTAAACAACTAAAATCCAATTTTTTAATCCATTAACTTCAACTGTGTAGAACTTTCACATAAAAGTTATTCATCCTTTTCACCTCCTTCGGGGTAGAATTTCCAGAAATCCTCTCTAAGTCCTCCTATACACTCCCTAAGAAATCTTCATACCAAATTTCAAGGTCAACGTCAACGTGCGTTGTCTGTCAGTCAATCACTCAGTAACGGAAGAGTTTCATATATATATTGATTAAATAGAATTTTAGTATAGACTAATTGTCCTCGCCGTTTCACATGCTTTCAAGATTGTAACATTATTTAAAATTACGTTTGACAGAGTAATTCGATTTGAACGAAATAAAGACTAAATGTTACCTTAAAGACTAAATGGACTAAAGATACATATAATCCCTAAATTAAATTAAATTAAATCGCGAAAATCAAAAATAGGAATACTTATTATTTTCGCAATTTTAAACACGCAAAACTACGATACCCATGCAATGATACGACAAAATTTCATCACTTATTCTGTCTTTCAAATTATTTTATTTGCAAATATGTAAGATGTAAAAACACGCGTTACTTTAATTTTTATTATATGTTATATTGCAAAATAACGGGTAATACTATTAACGGGTAAACTACATAATACGTTCAAAACAATTCCAGTGCATCACATTAACCTTACCGCATTCCTGTTCCATGTACCAGGGCTGGATAAACAGCAGTTAGGGCGTATTTTAATGAGATTGCACAATCCGAGTGCTTTCACAATGGTGTCCGAATCGCGCTTAGCCGTGGGGCTATTCTCCTATCAATCTCACAGATGATAGGCTGGTATCGCGGGGCTAGGAACACGAGATGCATAATGCTCGGGCGAGATAGCTGTCTCGGGCACGAAGCCTCCAAGCCTCGCAATTTATTGTTTCACGATCTCAAGCGGTTCATTATTAAAACGGTTTGATACAGAGGTGTTGCTGAAGCCTCCGGCAAGCTTCGCCAATTACTCTACCCCGCCATACTTGTTTGACTTTAACAATGCTTTCTCGATTTTTAGTGCCGCTTTGTCTTCATATCTGTTTCCGTCTAGCCGTTTCGTTGGTCTTAATGCGATGAGATATTTTATAAAGATTCCCGCAATCGCACGATGTCGTTTTTAGTTACTCAGCTCATAATTCTCTGAATAACTGTTAGCGTGGAATTCGTATCTGTACAAAGATTATCTTCAACATACGTGTATACGTTCCTATTGCAAAGGACTGAACTGAAAAACTATATAATCACAGCCGTAATTACTATGCAAATATTTTAATCGTCTTTCACTTTAATTAAATTTGATCAACAGTAGAGATTCACAAATAATTGACTTTTACGTATCAATTTGTCATTTAGTATCCTCACAAGCGGACATCGCACCCAAGACCCTGTTGAAACAGGCTAGATATAACGGCCAGTGGCATTTACTACATACATGTGGTCAATAATAACATTTTTTAATTAACAATTACTATAGGTTAAGGTTAACTTTAGCGTTCATCAATGTCCGCCAACCTTACAATTTGCTTATATAAAGGGCGTCGAAGCAACATTAATATTTAAAACGAACGTAGGCATTATTTGTTCGCGTGTTGTCGTGCCTTAGAAATATAATTACTTCCAAGCTACATTCAATTCCACTGCCAATATTCCGATTACGAACTCATTAACACGGCCGAAGAAACTACGTTCTTATCGTTCGATCGTCCAAAATTAGCTCGCAGTTCCAACTTTTTCCTTAATTAAGAAAGTATGATTAACAAAGAGCAATCACGAAAACAAAAGTCTTATCATTTGCAGAGGGGAGTACATTGATCACGCGGAACAAACAGGAGCGGGAGAAATTAATAAATTATCAGATAGAAGTGGGCGATTCCCACTCATACGTAAAAGTTGTCCTAAAATATTACCACTGGTGGAAACCCGACTAAATGGAAATACTCATACCCACCATCGGGATACTAAACATGGTTTATGAGATCACAATCGATAGTATATCTGAGCGCGACTTTCTTATAAATAATATATTGAGCATATAATAATAAAATATAATTGCATTGGGGTTTTCTCATGAAAGTCGAATGATAAACTGGTGCATTTTTTCCTTAACCATAGATAAAACGGATATTGACGGATATGGATAAAATTTGCTTTGAAAAAATTTGCTTTGCTGAGAATTCTTGCATTTTTATCAAAAGTCTCGGTTCTGGTTTGACTGATTAAACTAGGCCTAGCATCACAACATACTATAGATGCCACTTAAAGTGTAAGTTCATGCCGTTCTTTGCTAATGAATTGCACGAGCGCCTTGTCGAAGTATGAAAGATAAACCAGTACGATTTGTTCACTAATTACGGCTACAACGTGGACTGACTTAAGCAATCTTACTCTTTGTTCATAGTAAGAAAGTAAATAAAACATAACACATTTCTTCTTTTTATTTACTCAATTTTATCATATCTTTTGAGAATCACTCACATAGTTATCAAGCGTGTCAGTTCATGCCGCTCTTTGCTAATGAATTGTACGAGCTGCCTTATCGAGCTATGAATGATAAACTGGTGCGATTTGTTCGCTAATGACGGTTACAACGTGAACTAACTTAAGCAATCAAAGCATCACAATCTACAATAGAAGACACTGACATTAAATCATTGTTTATCAAATGAAAGTAAATGATACAAAGACCTTTTTTTTTTGACCAACGAAATTTTATCATATTTTCTGCGAATCACTCACATAGTTATCAAATATGTTAGTTCGTGCCGATTTTTACTAATGAATTAAACGAACTGTCTTGTAGAAGTGTGAGTGATAAACCGTTGCTATTTGTTCACTAATGACGGCGACAACGTGAACGTAGCAAGTCGAAGGACCGCAGTCTACTATTGAAGACAATGACATTAAATGATTGTTTAACATATGAAAGTAAATTATACAAAGAACATACATTTTTTTTAATTTACAAAATTTTATCATATTTTTCGAGAATCACTCACGTAGTTATCAAGCATGTCAGTCCATGCCGTTCTTTGCTAATGAATTGCACGAACTGCCTTGTCGAAATATGAATGATAAAACAGTGCGATTTGTTCGCTAAAGACGGCTCCAACGTGGACTAACTTAAGCTAGCCTAAGTACTACAATCTACTAAAAACAGCACTAAAATGTTTTTTTTTTCTTCAACAAGACATTTTTTTTTATTTAACATAATACATTTTATAAAACCTTTTTAATATAAATCATTTTTTTATTTACTAATTTTTTTGAAATTTTTCGAGAATCCCTCACATAGTTATCGAGTGTGTCAGCTCTCGCCGCTCTTTGCTAATGAATTGCACGAGCTGCCTTGTCGAAGTATGAATGATAAACCTGGTGCGATTTGTTCGCTAATGACGGCTACAACGTGAACTGACTTAAGCTAGTCAAATTCATCATTATCAATCTGCTTTCGATGTTATGATTTCCATTAACAGTTCATAACAGTTTCTAGGAATGCCTTAAGCGGCAGTAAAATTCAGAGTTATAAATATAATTCGTATACATTTGTAAATATGATAATTCAAGTTTGAATAAATTAGTTATGAATTTAGGTATTAGTATTTACATTAAGCTTATATTCTATTATGAAGGCACTGAAACTAAACAACTAATGAAAAACATAAATAAAATAAAATTTTAAACTTAGGTGTCTATATATTTCTTTTTAAGTAGCAAGTCATGTTCAGGCCGAAAAAAATATTTCTTTACTCAATACGATCATATTATGATCAATAAATTTTATAACAATTTAAATGCAACTCAATAATTCGTGTTTACTTTACATAATGATTATTTTTAATATAAACTGTTTTCTAAATACTTCAATAAATGCACAAACTATCAATTTAATAGTTATCAATAACACCATTATCTTTATAACAATTTACGACACACAAGATCTGTCAAACAATCAATGTCTGATAGTGTCATGTTAAGTCTAAGAAGCTTAAAAGTAACATAAAGTACGTCGAACAATAGCATTACGATCTGAACTATCACTTAACAGCCCACACACAGCCACATCGTCGTACTAAAAACATTTACAACGATTCTGTCACAAAAACGAATCAACTTTCTATAGTAATTACTTTCATAAACGCCAAGGGCCTAATGACCGCACTCATAATCGTAAGTGGCGTCATTGCGTTACTGCGACTCATTAGTCGCCACGAAAATTGCCCAAAGTGTGACGAAATCTGATAATTTTATGGGCCTCTAAGAACCCGATTAAAAAGCGTGCCTAATGACCGACTTACCGAATTCTCACTAAGTCAAAGTAACCCTGAAATGTCCATTCCAATATCGTGCTTTAGAATGGATGAAAATATTACATAAACTTTAATTATTTATGTGTAATACTTTTAAAATTATTACATGATCACATTGATTTACATAAACACACTATGATATATAGTAACGTTGAGAATGAGTGAAACGTAATTTATTAGAAAATGTTTGTGATTTGTTAAAATATTAATAATGATTTATTTAATTATTTAAATTCCTGAATGAAAGGGCAGTCTCAAAGACTCTAACATAGATATTTTCTCCAAAAGCATGTTTTATTTATAAATAATTTAAAATAATATTTTAATCGATTGTTTTTATTCTTATTGTTTTATTTATTATTATTATTTCATCAATGTTTTTCAATGGTTATTATTATCAATGTCCAGTTCATATTTTTATAATTATGTCATTTTTAGCATTTCAATCATTTAATTTGATTTTTATCTATTTAGTAATTAATTTCAATCACTATGTATTTTTTTATTTTGTCCCGTATAAATTGCTGTTTGCGCCTATAATTATGATAACACTTGTATTTATTTCGTCTTAGATTATAAACCTGAAACTATTGTTGGTGTGTTCCTTGTAGGTGCATAATTTTTAATAAATAAATAATTAAAGTATGTGAAAGTTATATGTAAAACATAAAAATTAACTTTTAGGGAGGTAACGAGTAGGTATAATACGAGTGGTAGTTCAAATCGTTATGTTCAAGAACTGTCGCTAGTGTTAGCTCCTTAAAAGTGTAAATAGATTTTGGATACCTAATTAAATACGCACTAAAAAATATTTTATTTGTTACTAATTGAATGAATGGCCGCGGTACAAAACAATTATAATCTTTTGACTTAAAACGTTTTGTTTGGTCATATTTTCGGGAATTAAATATGCCGGACGTAAACCTTGTTTTTATTTCTATACAAACGGTAATAACATATACACAATTTAATTCAAATAGTCTCAAAATTAAGTAACTTTGTTTCAATAGAAAAACATTAACGTTATGCATTTTACATACATAATTGTTCAATAACAAAGTAGTACCAGTATATTAAGATCGGTACATATAATTTTATTCTATCGACTGTTAATAGGAATAGGTAACTGTTGGTTTATTTAAAACACGCAGTGGGCGGCAATTTTTATTCATTTATTATGATTTTTATTAACACCGTCATCAGAAGCTCCTTCATTATTCATACCGCGTCGCCGTTTCCGATTTCATCAATGTCCGACTGGATAGGGCCTAACAATTAGAATACTTAATCGACGCTTCTATAAATATTGTTTTACACATCCTTCGTGTTTTATTGTTAAGTACCTGTCATATGAAATAATAGTAGTGTGTAGTGTACTAATCTTAAATTGCAAGGTAGAATGAGTATGATTCGACTCATTCGTTCGTATGAATGGTTCGACCGCGGAGGTATCGGCGCCACATCGATGTCTAGCGGTAAGCAGTTCTTGCATTTAGGTGATAATGTGCTTGTCGGCTCACTTCCATAAGAGACGCCCATCGTAGTCCTCGAGAGTAGCAACGCATCTATGATTGACTTCAGATAGAACCTCTGTACCATGTGACGTTGTTTATAGATTCATGGACAACAAGGGCCACCAAGGACAGATGGACTGCAAGTTTGTTTGCAGTCATTTAATCTAATTAAATATATTTCATTAATATAATACAAAATAAATAAATTAAAAAAAAAAAAAAAAAACTTTAAACTGTCTCGATGTAGTCGTTTACAAATCATCGTCATCTATTATTATGTCGATGTATAAAAATCTCTACATCTGTTTCAAGATATCACATGTTTATCACATGAAGCAAATTTTAATATAATTGAATTAAAATTTTAATATAATAATCTTTAAATTACGATAAGGAACAGCTAGTAAAAATAATACAATATGATGCCATTTTAATGTGAACACAGTGTCTCTAATTATTTTGCTATATGTATTGGGCGTTTTTAAATAAAAAAGATTTCCTTCTGTGGTGACAATAACTTGTAAAATGATATTGTGAATACAATTGTCTTAATTAACGTATTTTTATCAAAAAATATTGTAGCAGTTTATTGTAATATATGCCAAATGTGTAAAGCTCTTTAATTAAATTATTAACTACTTATTAAATTATAAATAATCAAACAATATTTTTGAGCTAATTGATACATCAAAGAAAAATTAACTTCGCGTAAAGCTTTCACCAAGAATACATATAATTTATTGCTTTTTTTACGAGCATAAGTATCTTTCCTTGTAAGTTCCATCGTTTGATTAAAAAGGCAATCAATGTACATCACACGCATACATACACAAGCACACACACACATACACATGCGCAGGCACACACACGCATATACACATGAACACATACACACGCACATAATGAAACAAAACATATACCTACACGACACGAGTACACACACGAACGCACAACAATGACCGCATTCACGGAACCGCGAGATATTTAATCTAATAATGGACGGCCCTGATTACTTTTCTTGGGCTTTCTTTTATATTTATAATTCATATTTAATGATCGACATTAATGGCGCTGGTTTAGGACGGATCACCGTCTAGTTTATCTTGACCTCTTCTGCGTCAACGAACATCGGTTTTCGTTCATATACAATTATACATATTGTATACATATGAGTATTTTGAGGAAAATTATCGTTGTCATGATTTTAAATGGTCAAAAATTATTTGGAGTTAGATTAGTACTGTGTACCTAATTAATGTTTGTTGATAGTGTCGTTTTAATTACGGCCATTGTTTTTATCTATTGTGACTAAAGATATGTAACAGTTTATTTTCTTGTAAATATTCTTATTCAAAATATTCAATTTTACTACTACTACTACTCGTAATTTAAATGTAAAATATAACCGAAATATTACCTCTTCCAATGATCCAAATAAAATTTTCAGGCGATCTTGAAGACCTTTTTTCAATTCAGACAATATTTATGTGTCTAGATCCTTTATTTTCCAAGTTATTATAACGATACGTAAAATCTCATTCTTGATTTTAAATCTATAAAAGTATACAAAAAAAATATCTACCGATTCGGTCGTTGCGTTTCGAAATTGAGAGGTCAAACGACGTTGGTTTGTAAGCACGTTAATTTCAGATTTGGGCGCTTTCGTGATGGTGTTACGAAACGATAATTCCATTGTATGTTAAGCATTATAAAGTGCAGCGATTGTGTAAATGAGCGCTTAGTGAACTGTAAGCTCTGCGATAGATTTCAATTATACTATGATAATAAGTTCACCTCAATCACGCAAGAACCATTGGTTCGATTTACATGAAATTTTGCATGGATGTAGCTTGTTTAACTGGTCAGTCTATAAGCTACTTTAAATTTCGATATTTTTTCGCTATTTAAAGATGGCGACTATTTTAGTGACGTCACTACACCCTTTGGTCTCAGACTTCTAGGTTATTTATAACTAGCTGAGCCCGCGGTTTCACCCGCGTTTAAAAGAAATGTAACGTGACATACATTAACCGAAATTTTATACCTTTAATAATCTCTATTTTATTC
>MOOZ01000001.1:351922-363139 GCA_002930495.1 Cecropterus lyciades | reverse complement strand
CAACGCATCTGTCATAGACTTCAGATGGAACACCTGTCCATGGGCGGCAATAACCACTTACAATCAGGTGGACTGCATGCTCGTTTTAGTCTGATAAAAAGCGTATAACGTATCTTATATGCTATTATTACAATATATAGTAAAAAAGGTCAAATTCATTATTAAATTTAAGAAACAGCAATTAATTTATAATTTTTCAATTGTTTTCGGTAAATGTTAAACGTAATTAAATTTCATCTAAATTACAAATTAAAACGAAAATTAAAATAAAATCATACATATGGTAATTAAAATTTTAATTTCAAATATAATGTTAATTGAATGTTAATTTATCATTAATTAAATTTTGTTAAAATATCATATATTCATCTGAATCATTAAACCTTTTTTTAAAAAACAATCATTTTTAAGTGACAAATCGTGTAAATATATATTTAAAAAAGATACACAATCCATAATAAATGATAAAGATCTTTAAACGTTTAACGATTATTGAAACGAAATGAAAACAACACAAATAGAACATTTGATTAATATAATTACGTTAAGTTTTATTGCAATGATAAAATTACGAATACGTTATTCAAATGTGATACACCTATACAAGAGGGAGCGTGTACACAAAAACATACAATTATTTATTTAAGTGGTTCCTTACAATTATTGAAGAGAGATTTTAAAAAAGTTGATTTGAGACTAGACGAAACGATTTCGTTTAAGAAAGTTATTGCCGCTACAACCAGATGACGCCTTCCGCTAGCACTATATGGCGTTGTACGCCTTTCTGAATCACGGTAACGATTTTACTTCGTAACTTGTAAAGCTCAAGTTTGGTATATGCCAAATATTTATTATCAAGTTTCAATTCAGCCGCGTTTGAATTGCACATACGTTTATTTTTATTAATTTTATATTTCACTTAAAGGAAAAATATTTGTTTTCTCCACTTTCTTTTAACAACTTACACGTATCTATATAGATACAAATAGGCTGATATCATTTTAGGGGTTGTCAAAATATGGAATAATAATATCCGTACATGAGGTTGCAAAATATCTACCCTAATGTTATTTAGTCAAAAATCTATTATCTATTAATAACTTATTATTCGAGAATATTTCACTTTACTGACAATATTAATAATATACAAATTTATAAAAAATAATAAATTACTAATTTATGAATATTTACAATGATATATCTCAATAATGACAGATTATTTTCAACTTTCAAAAATCCCGTCTGAATTTTATAATATCAACCTAAAATAACTGAACCCTAAAACCACTCAAGAGTATAAATGCCTCCAATTAAATACAATAAAATGCAAAGTAGACAATAAAACAAACAAATTATAAATGCATTACGTAATCGTTGAGAACATTAAAATTCTATTGTAATTTATCAAGAAACACGCCTTCCCCTTTCTCTACTCTAACAAATACTCATTACCATTCATTATTTATCAACTTCCTTTATTACTATATAATAAGACTTACAATTGAGTAAAATGCATAAATACAATAGTAAAAATATGTTTGTCCAATATAATTGGTGCTAAGAGTCTGTTAAGTTAAAATGAAACTTAAGTAGAAAGCATTCATATTTTGTTGTGTGTACAATTAGCACTTATTGTATGTAATGAGGATGTCATTTACAGTACTGGTTTTATTACGCACTACAAAGATAGTTCTTATGATGGGAAAACTTGTTAAAGGTGTATGCGTAGGTAATTAAACATAAACGCTTTCTACACTCATAGCCCCACAGTAGGATTTTCTCATGTGTCGTGGTTGCCATGGACACACAAAGACGAATACACAAACACCCAGACCCAGAACAAAAATCTAAACTCATCATTCAGATGTCTGTCTGGTCGAGGATCGAACCCGATCGAACCCGAACACGCAGGTTTCGGTGGATGTAGATATGATGCCATCTTAGCAACGCATCTATAGAACCTACAGACAAAACCTCAGTTCTCTAAGGAGTGGGTTACAGATGTCCTTGAGCATCAGTGACTACTTGACCTGCATGTTCGTTTAGTTCAATTGTATAAAAAAGTACAATGACGAAATTGCTGACATCGACTAGGTTTTTCTTTGAACAAGCATAAAGTCCCGCCGACGACCCGCGTGGTGGAGCGGGTTATCATACCGGTTTGACACGCAGTGGGTCCCGGGTTCGATCCCCGGCCAGACAAACATCTGAATGCCGCGAGGATTAAGTTGTAATGCCTCGTATAAATATGTATATCTCCCTGACTTCAATCTTCTGACCAGAATACAGCAACGCATAACACTTCTGTTATTAGGCAGAAATAGGTCTAGTTCTATAGATAATAGTATGATTCGGCACTTCTTGGTGTTATTTTGTTAGTAATTCCATATTATTTAAATCCTATGGTATAATCAATCAATAATAATAAGTCAATTGGCTTATAGAAGATCGTATGATATTATTAATATAATTGATTATTATTTTAATTCTTTCTTAGCTAAGTTATATTTTTTATTACAATAAAACATGATTTTTTGCAAATAAAATCAAAAATTACCTGATAGTTCACGTAAAGTTAAAAAAAATTGAACTACCTACAAAACTTTTAAGTACCATTAGTAGCCGTAAGACTTTTCCCAAGACAGAGTTAAGCCTGAAACATACAGCTTCAATACAAATTGCTACCTTGCTATCGCTTTTTCAAGTTCCTATTAATTAAGCTTATGTTAATCGTGAAAGTTCAAGTTTATTCCATCTTGACAATCCTAGAAAAAATTTATAATACTTTCATACATTAAGCCTATAGTTTGAAAGATTGTATCAAAACATTGTGAATAACAATTTAAAAATAACATTCATGCGTTTACAGAGGAACAAAAACGTTGAGTCCTATAGATTATTATGTCACATACTAACTACGTGTCCTATTTAACATCCTCACAAAGGCTACGTAAAACCCAATTGAGGTGATTTTTTTCATAGAGCTGATATCTACTAGAAATGTCCTATATACATAACACGACCTTACTGGGTTGAAATTTAAAGATGGACACAATTTACTTACCTATTTATATTTAGTTAACTTTTATAAAAAGGTAGTTGTAATATGTTCCTATTATACAAAAGTGGAGGTGAAGTGTCACGTATCAAATACATTAAGTTCTTTGCAAATATATCTATACCATTTCTGTGTGTTACTTGCTCTATATCAATTGCGCTGAATGTATGAAACACGTGTGGACACACGTCGAGCTAGACAAAGGTAATTAAGGGCTTTGTACGTTAATGGTACAAGGTCGGATCACACGTGCGCTGTAAAGGGTTCATATTCAAGTATCTAAGTTGTTTCGGTGCTAAAGGACATATTGCGCCGTTCAAAAAATGTAATGGTGACAAAAAAAACTGTTGTAAACCATTTTGAGGGTGTTGTTGTTTCACATGTTGTATGTAAGAATACCCACACTTAAATATCATTATTCAGCACCTCCTTTCTACTTTACAGATATATTTACAGGCCATTTTATAGATCTTCTTTTATTTACGGGATTGGTTAAATATGCCATGGATGGCAGTGACACTTTTATACGTTTGAAAATATATTTTGTTAGGTTAGGTTAGCTAATTTATGTCATAATAATAAAAATTAAATGAATATTATTATCATTGAATGGATCAACCAACGCGCAATATTACTCAATTTGAAACATTAATACATCAGCCTTTTGAGGTCCACTGCTAGACATAGGCCTTCGTTAATGGAAGAGTTACCAATACTCACCCCGCCTGTTTTTTTTGTTTTCGAGGCGGAAACCTTCAAATGGTACCTGACGTCGTGGGAGCGACGCCAGGTTATGTGGGATTTTTTCACACTAAAACCGCCCGGTGCTGCGAAGAGGACTCCGGAATCTCCAAAGGAACGCAACGGTACTCCGGTTGCGTTCCTTTGGAGCGCCCATCGGGTTCCACCCAGGTACGCTTACCTGAGTGGAACCCGATGGGCTGGGCCCAACGCACCGTCTGGTCTTTATGGGATATGCAACCACACGTACTGCCGTCCTTCCCGGGGTCGCCTGGACGGTTCGAGCTCCCACTCTTGCCGCCCCCAACCCCGGTAGCGCCTTTTAGTCGCATCATACGACAGGCAGGGGATACCGTAGCCTTATTATAATCCGGGAACTAAAAGGACGATACTCAACGCGCATGCATGTTGGTAACCCAAGACGTTGCTACCCATCTCCTGGAAAAAAAATAAGAATATTGCGGAAAATTAAAAAAGAAACCATTAAAAGAAAAACAAACATTGTTAAAATATTTTGTTATGTAAATGGCGTAAGATATAACATTCAGTGGGACCGATTCGAACTCAAAATCCATAGTTAAAACATAACAAAGTCTGTCGGGTCGACTAGTCATTAATATTATTTAAATAATAAGTCACGACACTAACAATTTTAATTTTGTACAATCCCGTTAATCGAACGCAATTTGGTACGTTCACACTAAATCGTCCGTTCACTAGATTTGCGTTAATATTATCCATTTGTAAACCTTATTCGGTACGCAATTATTATTTCTATGACCGACGTACATACAATGGAATAATGATTCTAATTTAATAGTACGAAAACCACAACAGTTCATAACCTAGACAATCATTTTGAAGTTATAATGAGGAGCGAGCAAATTTCACAAGACTGCATTTGGAATAATTTCTCGTATAGTTATTTATTATAATTATAGAGATAATACTCGTATATGATTGGTAGACAAATATCGTTATGAAATCTACATCTGAAATATATGCCAGAATTTTGTATCTTCATGAAACAATGGCCAGATCACAAATGCTGTGGGACTATGACTTGTGGAGTCATCCTCGTGACTTTGGGGACATCCATTAATTACGTGAAAATTTTAACGGGAGAAGGGGTTAAAATCTTACAATATCTCATGCGGGTAGAGTGGATCTTGGCTTCTTTATTTCTTCTTTCTTCGGATTCTTGGCTGGATTAAATTAAATAAAACTGTTTCTCTCCTACTTTTGAACATTTTCACGTGCGATTTCTTTAGAGAAAAATCTAACTACATCTCACCTAAGGGGAAAGAAGAGTCCAAAAATTGCCAAAATTACCTCACGCAATTAATGGACAAGGTATTCTCAATGGTTTCATTAATTAATAAAAAAATCAATAATTCTAGACATTTTTATCCAGAAATTAGTAAATATGACTTAGTACAGAGAGAGATAGACAGATAGTTTTCCCTGGAACATAATGAATATTCTGCATTGTTTCATTTTAAGTGCTTAAATAGCCCGAGAGTTGGTTATCAAACACGTACCGATGTGTATTTATTTTTTCATATTATGCACATTTACTAATTCATTAGAGCATATGTAACCTCAAAATTAATAGCGATATTTATATTCACTTTCACACATGCTGTAAGGTAGAGAAAACATTAATAAGTTTTATAAACTTTCAGATATTTTAAAGCCAAAGCTTTATTCGTTCCAGCGCAAAATCCAGGATATCTTTTGTATAACGACAGATACTTTATAGTGTCACAGAAGAAATAATTTCGTCTTGAACATAATCACCGCTTCGCATTGTTTGTGTAAGTGCGTACTCAATAGCCCGAGAGCCGGCTATCCAACAGATAGCGCTGTTCACCTCTTTTGTTATTTTGACACAGGAAGTTATTATATCAATTAAGTGGGGCACGGCTCCTGCCATTATCATCTCACGAGTGACGTGTTAATACTGTGGCTAGTGATGTGCTGTGTTGGCTGGGAAATATTTTTTTTTTTACATTACGAAACATTGATTACTACTAACTAACGTGAGCCGAAGTTCAAGTTCCTAGGTTTTCTGTTACGGCTGACCACAAAAATCTGGATTAGCTATAATAGGATCAGCAGCAATTACGAAATTTGACGTACAAAAACATTGATTACTAAAACTACGGTTTTAATGTAAAGTAAGGTAAAAAAACTGGGTGTACTTAATCTTGCGTGTTGTACACATTTTAATGACCATAAATCGAACACCTAGTCTAGTTTAACTATAAATACTTTATTTTATAAATAAGGTGTATAAAGTTTTTTAACAGGCACTAACTGGGGCAAAATTTCAGGTATAAAATGAGTAAAGTGATTTTCTATCTCTATAAATAATTTACCAAGATCTATTAATAATAGTCAAAACATTTTTCCCAAAATAACATGTATACCAATTGTGTCATTTTTTCTATAAATTATCTCGATTTTGGATCTCATTAAATGGTGATGATAATGATGTGTACATCACTATGTAGGTGGATCTCAAATTATATCGGTTCTTTAATTTTCAATCGGAATGACCGAATGAAACGAATGAACGACCGATGCTACTGTTCAATCACAAAGCACTCTCTCATACTCCATGGACATAATTGATAGTCATACGGACAACAATAGTGAAATCATCAAGTGAGTATAAAGTGAAATGAACTTTACTGAAGCCAGTGTAAAGTTTAATCATGATTGATGTTCGTTCTGAATGGTATTCAAAAAGTTAAGCTGCACGGCTCCCGTACTTACTCAGTCTAATTTCTTAGCGGTCGTTATTATTGTTTCTCATGATTAAGTTTCTTTTTTGCTCACAATGAAATCACGGTGCAGGTAGGTACCAATAGTTTATTTTTGGTGCGTGGGATGTAGTATTCGGTTCCTGGTGAAGGTTTTTTTTTCGATTTTGGTATTGTTGGTATTGATATTGGTAAGATATTTGCTTGTAAAGCAAAGATTTCATTAGTTTTTTTGTTGTTGTAATCGAAATTAATTCAGTTTTCTTTAATGTCGTTTGCAATAAAGTTAGAAGTTAATTTTATTTATTTTTATAACATATACATTTACAAGTATTTATTTGTATTTTAGTTTTTATTAATAATTAAAAATTAATAAGGTACTAATTATTCCTATTCACATTACATTAGATTTTAAAATAGTACTTATTGTAAAGTAGGCAGCACGTATGTATGTTTTAATGTACATAAGAGTACATGCAGGTTCGTGTGAACCAACACGCGTTAGGCGTGAACAAAGAGAGTAACATGTCAATTAAATCTACTTGCTTTTTTCCTCCGTAACGAACCGTAATGCAATTATTCGTAATAACAGGATGAGACTACGCGACAGAGGCACCGTGGACGCCCAGTAATCAGTCAGACAATTAAAATGTCATTACCTTACCAGTTTTTACACCTAACCAACGTTCCTTTAATTATGTCGGGATAAAAACCGGCTAAAAAGTCTCGGTGAAATTAATGTGGCTACGTAAAACGTTGAAAAAACTACCGTCTCCGAAATAAGTCGCGTCGTGACCGGCGTTTATTGAACCTACTGTACCGCTGCGTATTCAATTATACATTTTTTGTGAAAATAATAACGTTTTTATGAGCGTTAGTCGAAGTGACACGGAGGTTTCAACACTGCATTGAGACGCAATGTGTTACGAATCTTTATAAGATGGTTGCATTAAGTGCATGGCGTAAACATCTCTAGCACACTATCTCGATTAAATAACACAGATTTATATAAGCAAAGGCAATTATTTCTAATTGGATTAAAAACGCTTTCTACACTCATAGCCCTACAGTAGGATTTTCTCCTGTGTCGTGGGTGCCATGGACACACAAAGACGTATACACAAACACCCAGACCCAGAACAGNNNNAAACTCATCATTCAGATGTCTGTCTGGCCGGGGATCGAACCCGGGACCCATTGCATGTCAGACCGGTATGGTGACCGCTCCGCCACGCGGGTCGTCAAAATTAATAAGGTACGGTAAGGTAAGGTAAGGTAATCAAGATAATGATAAGAAAATCATAAATAAGATGTATACACAATCTATTTTAACATTTACAAGAAAAAGTATCTACTTGTTCTTTAAAAGCAAGTTTTTAAGAAATTATTCATTATTGGTTTATATTTAAAGCATTCATTAGGATTAAATTATTAACTCTCCATTAATAAATCTCTCTTTCTCTC
Source organism: Cecropterus lyciades (assembly GCA_002930495.1). NCBI lineage: Eukaryota > Metazoa > Arthropoda > Insecta > Lepidoptera > Hesperiidae > Cecropterus > Cecropterus lyciades. The sequence goes on along the minus strand of MOOZ01000001.1, from coordinate 355,108 downwards.
AATTAGTAAATCTCAAATAATTATATGGAATAGTAACTTAAAAAGTTCATTGTTCATTTTTTCAGTGTTAATTGTTTCTTAATCGATAAATTACAATACCTAAATCCATTTTAACAAATTCATATACAACATGGCTTCTATGTAAAGTCTGTCGCATATGCGTTGCTACGCCCGAGTACTCCCATATAAAAAAATGAACCGGCATCGACACACTTCCACCTTCTTTCTATTAAATTTATTACTGTTATTTCTTTAGAAATTAAAGCTACACACTGCCTTAGTAATCTTCTCGTTGTCCATCGGTTCAAGGTCGAATGGCGAAGTTCAAGTTTATCCTGTTACCTACTTGTTGTCCCTTACGTACACGATTCCCAGTAGTGATTCCAAAGGATGAAACGTCCATACATTGTATCAAAATAACTCATCCAATTGTATTATCCTATATTTTTCTGTCTCTTCATCTATATTTTGACTAATTAAAAACTGCTAAATCCATTTTAATAAAAGTTATTCGAATAAAAGATTTTGGAGGATATAAGATAAGCTATTGTATTATTTATTTATAGGTCGTAGAAGTTTATCCATTTCAATAGTTTCAAAACTGAACATTATCTCAAACAATAAAACAATTTATTTTAAAGTAAATTAACTCTTTTGTTCCTAAAGATCATACATACCGCACTAAACCAACTGTCATCAACAATTTAAGCTTCCCGTAATGATGTTCCTGGAAAATGCGAGTGACATAATATGTTAAAAATGATAGGTTTCGTGTGTAATTGTAACCAAGTGTTACCCTTTAACGACATCTGTGTGAGGCTAACGACTTCTGCGGTGGGAACCAAAATTACAACAAGTTTAAGAGTTAATGAGCTTTTCAATATACTAAAGTATTAGTGGATGGATGGAGTATAACCGTCTGCGACGAAACAATCTCTCGGCGCTGCAACTTGCAGCTCGCTCAACGGCGAATTTTGTTAATCTTGTGTCAAGTGTCAAGCGAATTTTTAGGCCTTGCCGCTCGATCAAACATTCATTTAACCGAACATGTTATGTGTTCGAATTTCCTCTAAGTCGCTACAATGTGTAGGGAAATATTTAGCCTTATAAGATTAGACCCATGCATTTGTTTTTAACAACCGCTCTACCTGCAATACTACCTAATACCTGCAAGCGTGAGCAACGCTTGCAGGGTAGAGCGGTTGACGCTTGAGCAAGTGCTCGTGGCCTTCGAATTATGGTTTCTGTTGGGCATGTGTTGAAATAATGATTATGCAACTGGTTCGAAAGATTACAATTTTGACGTCAAATATCTTGCAGTAGTATTGTATCCGCTTCGTATTTAAATGCAAACCTTTATTAATTTAAAAGTATAAGTACTAATGGAAACTTAAATAAAAAATATTGAAGTCAACGTCTAGGACGTTGGTCCAGTGGTGTAGGGCAGACTTTGCATCCCTTTGTATATATATAGCAGATATAAGAAATATAAGAAAATAAATTTAATTGATTGTTCTCCTTTAACTTATGTTGGTTGAGCTTCTTTGCTATTAAATATATAAAAAAAAAAACAGAATTTGCACCCCAAACCTACAGATCAGAAAGCTTACAACTGGATTACCGCTGTCTTAAATAATTTAGCAACAGTTCGCTAAAAATGCATTATTTTATATCGAGATTAACTTGTTAACGACTTATAAATACAATAATATTTCCGTAAATAATAGTACAGATACGGAGAAAGTTGATCAGAATATTTGTGATCAAATCAGTTATTGGCTATCCACACGACTGACAAAGGGCGGACCGTTTACATAAGTAATTAACTGTCGTATCGGAGAGGATGGGATGCGTACGAATTAATCTTGATTCATATTTACTTACGCAGTGTAATACTTTACCAGATATCTATATAATGGGGGATCTATGTGTGGATACTTACTTCAGATGAGTTGTCACAGAACTTAAACCGTTATGGCTATAACCGTGTAGTTTTTTTTAAATATTAAAGTAGAAAACGACAAGCAGTCCACCTGATGGTGAGTGGTTACTGCCGCCCATGGATATCTGTAGCAGCTTCATATAGGACAGGTACATTAAGTAATAAAAAAAAAAAGATACAACCAATGACACCTCCACGACACACGTACGAGAAAGGTAGAAACAAAGATAGGTAAAAATAAAGTGAATTAATGCAAAATTAATAAACAACAATGAATCAATTTTTATCGCATTTTTTCTTAACATCAAAACGCGACGACCCGCGTGGCAGAGCGGTCACGATACCGGTCTGGCACGCAGAGTAGGTCCCGGGTTGGACCCCCGGCCAGACAGACATCCGAATGGATGAGTTTAGGTTTCTGTTCTGGGTCTGGGTGTTTGTGTATTCGGCTTTGTGTGTCCATGGTACCCACGACACAGGAGAATATCCTACTGTGGGGCTATGAGTGTAGAAAGCGTTTAAAGCTAGAGCGTTTAAAGCCAAAGCGTTTAATATATTTAAATAGGGTTCACCTTTTTCTATATAAGTAAAATCTTTTAAAACGTACGTTAAAAATATTAAATCAATACTTTCAATGGTACACAATATTAATTGCGTATTCGATTTATTGCTACGACGCTACGACGTAGCTTTAACTTTATACTGAAACTTCTGAACTAAGACTGTATTAGGTATTTTAAGTAGTAATAAGATTATTCATTATTAAAATAATGTCATAAAGTTATTCCTAACACTACATAAACCCTTTACCATACGGCTATACCATGCCTATAGATGACTCTTCACTACATCGTATTTCTTAAGAAATATGCAACATTGTAGATTTACTATGACTAGTTGCCCTTCGCAGCGGTCGAAATTCGACCGTAATTAAACCCATTTTTTATTCTATCTACTACAAAGTTCTTATACGTATTTTCTACTGTACATTAAATTTAAAATTATTTTTATAAATGTCATTACAGGGAAATGAGATTTAATAGAATAGGCTGCATTTAAAAACCAATAACGCGTTATTTGACATACACATCTGACATATGACAATGTCAGCAACAAAGTCAGCGTGTAACAAATACGAAGGTTGGAAGGTGGTAGAACTCTTTGTGGTTCGACTCCGGAGGCACCACCGCCACACCTATTTCTGCCTAATAACAGCAGTGTTTTGCACTGTTGTGTTCTGGTGT
>MOOZ01000001.1:308122-327882 GCA_002930495.1 Cecropterus lyciades | reverse complement strand
ACGTCTGGGCAAAAGGAGTACAGGCCGCCCCCCGACCAGGTGGACTGATGACCTGAAGAAGACGGCGGGCTACCGCTGGATTCAGATCGCGCAGGACCGGTCGGAGTGGCGCAGATTATCAGCAGGCCTATGTTCAGCAGTGGACTTTCAAGGGCCGATGGATGGATGGATGGAACGAGCATCCAGTCCATCTGATGGTAAGTCACTGCCGCTCTTCGACATCTGCTATCAAAAACTTGTTGGGCACAAATGCGTGCTTCCGTAGTCAAATCACGAATGGTTCTAAATTCAGTATAGATCCTCATTCGTATTGAACGTAGACGAAATGAATTCAATAGCACTGACGTATTATACTACTACCCAATTAGTATTCTTCCATATATAACTCATTCTTGTTTATATATATTTTTTATGAAGAAGTAGCAAACGAGCCTGCAGCCCATTTGATGGTAAGTGGCTACTGCCGCCCATGGACATCTGTAATCAACCCTAGGTAAGATCAAAGTTTCACCTAATGTTAGCCACAAATACGTTGCTACCCCCGAGGACTAAGATGGAATGCCTCGGAAAATGTCTCCCTTACCACACCCTTCAGACCAGAACACAACAGCGCATAACACTGCTGTTATTAGGCAGAAATAGGTGTGGCGGTGGTGCTACCGGAGTCGAACTACAAAATATTCTACCACCTTCAATGTCTACTATGATGACTACCACTATTCGACGGGATTAGTCAAATTCAATTTGTCTGAGATATCAACATAACTAATGAAACTTGTTTTTGCATACTTAGTCAAAAGGTAATGATATTCAAAGGCAATTTCCTAGAATGAAATTAATAGTTCCTTGAGTAACCCTATTCTTCATATCTTGTTACCATCCAAGGAGAGCTTTACGTGACAATTAATGGATACTTAACTTATGAGAGATTTACTAGCACTACAATGTATTCTTACAACCGATGTAAAGGATACTGAGAAGGGACTTAAATTTCAAATAAGATGGAGTTGTTGCTAGATTGTCATTTAGGTAATAAAGACCGCCTGAACCAATGTCTATAATTACAAGAAGTGAAACTAATTAATCATTAAACAAATGATTTATTTATCATTACATGAATGATAAATTATTTAAGGATAAAAATAATTAATCATTAAACATTGATTAATTACTTTTGTCCTGTAATAGTTCACAATTTAGGATCTTGATGAATATAATTAAGAATTAAAACTTTATGATATTTTTACAAAATAATTGGTACATATAATTATACCGTATCTTATTACGTAACGTTCGAATCGTAACGTATGACATATCGTATGACACAATTCATATAAATCGATAATAACTATATGTTATTATTGTAATGTAACGCTTCCGTGTAACTATTTCCGTTACAAAAATGGTTACAACAATACTCTTTGCACCTCACGGTACGTCTAAAATAATTCACTTAAAATAAAAAATAAAAAATCCTGATGCAAAGTTGATCATAATAAATTTGACTTAGATGTATGTATCTGTCTGTGTATCTATGATTTTGGCACCGTAGCTCTAAAGGGTTGGCCCGTTTTGCAGGCGGTCTGTATTTGTAAGGTTTCAATGTGGTAATGTTTTATGTAAGGTGAAAATTCATTTAGTCGTTCATAAAATTATATTATGCTTTCTTTCTAAGATTATGTAGAGATTAGTCATGTATATTATGTATACAACATATTTTATTAAACGACAAAATTTTACGACTCGGAAAATAGTGCACCAATATATTAAAATAACTTATTCAAAACCGTGCCTTATTTTAAAATTGACGCCAAAAATGTGATAAAAATGTACATATGTACAATTCTCATTAAAAACTTAATAATCCTTATTTTTTTGGAGGAACAATTCGGAACCTAGAGATCTACAAGTTAGAGCTAGAATAATTAACGATAAAATATTATAAAAAATTAGCGCAAAGAGAACTTAAATCATATATACTACAGAAGCCAGGCATTAGGTGTTTCCGTATCATGTTTGTTGTGTTTAAGCTAGAAAGACATAAAAATATTTATATAAAATGACTAATCACAAATGTGTAAGACATTAAAAGTAAAGTGTATATATTAATGAGAACAATGAAAGTGGCATAGTTCCCAATAAAGAATAAAAATAGAAGCAGTGTCTAATTATAATTATAATATGCACGAGCACCATTCAGGCATGTATTGATTCATCGTCCACTTCATCTCTTACTGAATTGGACACCCACCACGTTGGCTTCAGAATTTCAACAATAATGGATAATAAAGCCGCGACAAATCATCAACTTCAAGACATTGTCAATTGACAAAAGCGGAAAATATATGAAAATAAACGCTTCGACGAAGAGACAATGTCCAATGCATATTTTTTAACCAAGCAGTAATCGTCAGTTGAACAATAGAAGTTTCCAACACAATGTCATATTGTTTTGACTTATTTTTAAACGTCCTGAAAAAAGTTAAGGACTGGCCACCCCAGTGGCCAGCGCATCTCAACATTTCGACACTAAAACTTTGATTTACGACTTTCGTTCGCCGATTGCGCACTAAAACACCACTTACGTCACTTTCAATTTTAAAGGCGGCTGGCCATTAGACCCACGCGTAATAAAAACGGATTTAAGTGTCCCATGACTCAATAAATATTTATGGATTGTTGGTCAAACTATTTTCATGATACTCTCCAATGATAGATATGATGAACTGATGAATAATATGTATTAACATATCTTTTGCTAAATAAATTCAGCAAGAAAAGTGAGTCTAGAATTTAGTGACAATTAAAAATTTCATAATAAACGGCACGAAGTCTAACCTACGAGAATTTATAATAGACATACATACCATATCATATCATAGATAGTACGGCATAGTACCTACATCACCGAAACTTAATAATGCTACACTCACTTGTACTAGGTTAGGTAGTATAAGATAATTCGATGGACTTACCACATTTAGACATTGAGGTATTTAAACAATTATAGGTACATATGTATATTATATAGCTATGGTGTCCTGCATGTATAAACCCTATAAGATAAAATAATAGGTTAAGACTTTGAAATATCATAAGAAATAATTTCTTTAGAGAAGTCGTTTACAAGGATGAAAAAAAAGAAAAAAAATCGCTTATTTAAAACATTTACGCAGCCATAATTGTGCTATTTACAAGCATATTTTTTTATCAACATTCATTTTCATCTATTTGTAACATAAACTTCACCTTTAAAAGAACCAAGGCCGTTAAGTCCAACATCAAATGCGATACAGAACGGTGTGCACGGCAGTCGCCTTAACGCGAAGCTTTTTAACCGCCCCCGTTGTAAAGCTCGTCGCGATTGTCCGTGTTACGCAGTAAAACGTTCCGTTCTTAAACAGACGGTTAATATACTGGACATTATCTAAGTATTGGCAGTTACTGCTTTTGCAGGAAACCCTCGTAAGTGTCAATGGGACTTTTATAACGATAAGCCTATACGTCCCTCTAACAGTTATGAGAAAAAGGTTGTAGATTTTGAATATCATGTTTTAATTTTTAGATTTGAAGAATTTTCGAGTACTTTCGAGCAAATACGCACTGTTTAGTTCGTTCTTTATATATGTTTATTATATAGGGGTTAACATAGTAAGTTCAAGGTCGAATGTATCATCCTACGAATTCCTTTATTGTGCTATTCGTTCCAGGGGCATAATGGCCACACTTATTTCTCTCAATAATTAGTCCCATTCACTCCCAAAACATCAGTCTTAAATGTTGCTGTGGCCTGATTTGAAGGGTGCAGTAAGACATATTTATCCGAGACCTTCCAACTTAGTCGTCATGGGTAGCAGCGCACCTGGGTACATCAGATAAGACTTATTTTATCTGCCTTAATGACTTATGTCTATGGGTAGTGGTGTTTTATTATCAGTTGGACATTCTCCATAAAATTTAAAAATTATTGAAATATTTTATGATTTTATTGAATTGCATATATTGTTACATACAAATTGACCCAAAATGAAGTTACCCTAAATCTTCCGAACCCCCCGGATGAGCTCACGTCAAGCAATGTATCCTATTGTCTTCTTTGTGAGTGGTCACTTGAAAGAAATGAACGTTTCATTATAATATTAAAGGGCTGACAGACGATACGCACTTCCGCCGACGCCATATGGTAGATTCTATTTAATTTCGTACTTACCTAACTGGTTCACTGGACATAAATGTTACTATAGAAATAATTAAATTGAAGTATCTGTCCATCATTTTATTGTGAGTGCCATTTTAAGTCAACGTATTATACAAATTGAATAAAAATATAAAAAGACGTATGACATTGAAATATTTGTACCATTTCTTCTTAGATGCGGCTAAGTCGAATTCGTCAGCCTGAATCAATAAATTTAGAGTTCAAAATCTATAAAACCCAAGTAATATAAAAATGTAATTTTGTTTAAAAAAATCCATTTACTATGACTATTTTTCGATTTTGTGATCACAAACATATCGACGCTAATGTTTTGTATACAAATATTATGAAATATGGGCATTTCAACAAACTAAATAATATTGGTTATTTCTAACCTAAGAATAATAATTTAGTCTTTGCATTCAATTAAAAAATAAGTGCATGGCGATAGACGTAAACCACCGGCAAATGCTTGTATATTTAAAATTAATACTTGTTTCAACCTATAAAGACCCGTTACACAAACCTTATGATAAAGACGTAAAGTAGGAATCAGTATAACTCTGGTGTATTAGAAATATTAAAGTCCTAAATGTACCCCATGATGATATTTTCAAATATTAACAAATAAAAGAAAGACCATTCTATACAAACACTCAAGGTAGCAAATGAATCAAATTGCTTTATACAAAAGTTTTGAATCATACAAAAAACTTCTATGGAAGATATTTATACACATTTAGAATGAAGTATGTATGGAATACCCGTCACTTTTATTTTGATGTAATAAAATTATATACTTTTTTATAAGAAAATATTATATACCTGCGAAAATTATCATCGCTATGACACGGGAGTATTTTAAGAAAGGTGAAAAAAAGAGCTCTCTTTTAAAACCGGCGATACATTGATCTCTTCTGGTGTTGCAAATGTTATTACTTTTAGTTAGGTAGCCCGTTCGCCTAATCATTAGGTTGCTTTATTAATCATAAAATACAGCTTATTATTCATGTTATTAAATTGTAAAAAAAATACTATTTTATATAAACTTTATCATATCGTACTTAAACTTTTTCGGTATTTTTTCTGTTTTTAGATATTCAAACATTAACATGATATCATAATTATTTAATTAAATAAAAAACAATTTAAATCTCATATCATACTCTCTTTTATACAAATAATAAATTAAGACTTAAAAATAATACAGCATCCGAACCAAACCTCTAAATTCCTTCACGTCAGGCTAAGTATTCAATAACGTTTAATTACGTCCTCATCCATTCAAATATTCAATCAGGCTCATTCATTAAACATTCTCATACTTTTCAAACAAAAGAGCCTTATTTTTAAATCTCTATAAGGACTTAATGGCCGGCAGTGCCATTTAAAAGTTGGTCCTGGGCGGGACCAATGCTAATACAAAGGAGATTAAAACGTAAATGATGTGATTTATAAAATTAATGTGTTATAGATTCGTAGGTATCATAAAAATATTAGGTGCTACCCACATTTGAATTAATTTGGAACCAACTTTTAAAGATAGAACTCTCTGTGGTTCGACTCCGGAAGCACCACTGCCACACCTACTTCTGCCTGATAACAGCAGTGTTATGCTCTGTTGTGTTCTGGTCTGAAGGGTGTGATAAGGGAGACATACTTTTCCGAGTCATTCCATCTTAGTCCTCAGGGGTAGTAACGCATCTGTGGCTAACCTTAGCTGAGATTTTGATCTTACCTAGGGTTGATTACAGATGCCATGTAATCAAACCTACCCATGGGCCGCTTACCATCAGGTGGGCTGCATGCTCGTTTGCTACTTCCATGATATAGATATCTTTATTTATAACTACTTATTTTTATATAACACTTTAAGGAAATTTTAACTTATTGTATATATTCCTATTAAATACCCACTTATTTGAAGGTTAAATAATAATTAGTGTATACTAGTAATTAATGTTATTCCGCCTTAAAATTAGGAAGCAAATACTCGTATAAATATGATTTATTGATTTTATATGAACGTTAATATGAAATGAAAATTATTCTCATTCATTCATCACATTATCATAAGAATCTACGTGTCCGTCCGTATGTCCATCTGGACATACAATACACAGTCGAAACGCCAACGAGACGCTACGATGTCTGACCGGAGAATAAACCCGAAAACTTCCGCATGACAAATCGTGCGACTACATCACAGACATTTGTTTGTCATTCTATTGATTTAAATCTAACAACAATTAATTTATTACAAAGTCTCTTTTGGAAATACTTTACAAATTCAAGCGAGTACTTGCTCATATCTGTATCGAAGTGAGATGAAGCGAAGAGAGATTTATGATTCAGAAAAATCTCTTAATGGACCGGAGCTTGGTCCTCCCCGTGATAAATGTGCAATTTTAACTTTGAGAATGCAAGCACCAAGTTTTGACTGCACATGATGTATTATTTATGTTACGGTTTGTGCGAAGGTAATTGTTTTGTTGAAAGTTTTACTTATAATATAAGCTGGAGTGATGTGATTGGGTTGGCTTTTGGTCCTGTCACGTTGCTCGTGTCTGAGGGTATTTGCAAGTCTTGAGGGTATTTAATATTGCGTTAAATAAAAAAAAGCTCTTTACATAATGTATTTTGAATATCACATATTAGTAATGTGACAATATTTTTACGTTACGTTTATTTACGTTACGTTTCATAATTATGAATCTTTCTAGGTTATTAATGTACATATTTGCATGCTAGACTTAAATTTATAGATTACGTAAATATATATCATTGAGTGTAGGTATATGCCAATTAGTGGTACACGAGTATATAAACCCGAAACCGTATATAACTAAAGACGTACGAAATACTTAAATTTACACGTATATATGTATATACCACCTTTATACATCAAAGTGGATACTGAGTACATATATTCCTTACATACTTTTAAACCACCAAAAACTTTAGAAAACTTTATTTTTCTTTATGAACTTACAAAATGTCGTTAACTTTTCAGGCAGACGACAAATAAAGCAAATGATCACCGTCCAAACACTCCCCGATTTTAATTACGGCACTTTGTACCAAATAATGTTTGGCGAGACAATGCGACTGGACATTAACGTCTCCAGCAAATTGGGAGTCTTAAGTGCTTGCGACCACCGCGACCATAAGCAATGACCACTACACCGTTATTTCAGGCAAAACATCGCTGTACGCTATAATTTTTCCACATTCATACAATAAGGGCCGCAGTCAATGAGTCTAGCCTTCTACTTCCACAAGTAAACTTTATACGCACACCGACGCACTCCCCACTCGTTTAAGCTAAGAGATGGCGTGCAGAAAGCTCCACACACGCACACATCGCCGCATGGCCGGCGCCCTAAGCTGTGGTCAGTACTAACGCAAACTGTGTGACGGACACACGAAAAATAAGCTGAAAACGGAACGCAAAACTGACAAATCAAACAAGAATTATTTTCGAACGCGTTCCGACCAATACGGTAACCGTCGTATGACAGCCGACGCGGAATGCGTATGTAAATGTGACTGCGTCTGTGTTAGTTCTTTATGATCATCTGTCAAAACTCGGATACATGTGACGTTTCGTATCTGAAATGTAAACAAAAGTTGAGTTTCGGTTCGGTGTTCATTTAGACGTTTATTTACGAGCTACGATGCGAGTTACGAGAATTATGAACTTGAATATGTAAAATTAATTGCTCTACAAAGTGTCGCACAGGAAGATTGTTTGTTTGGATTGTTTTCGAATGAGTAAGTAATGTTTATGTTTCGAATACGAGTATTTGACTGTATTTTACACGTTTACTTATAAGAAATGAAATATAGATGTAGAAACATTGATGAAGTGAACTTTTGACACTACTAAAGTAATAAAAAGTGAGATAATAGTGATAATATCACTGTTTCTTGACATATACTGATTCCTAACAAGGCTTAACTTAGTATGAGTGTATAAACATACAAAAATATGCTTATAAACACATACTGTCACAAAACAACACAAGCATATGTTAGATAAGCTACTTTTTAAGTAACCATTTCGTATTTCTATAAAAACCTGAATAAAGTTTTGTAATAAAGTAGGGTAATCAGTTATTCTTCATTTGCGGCGAATGTGGTAATCCCATAGCCACGCCACTAATCCGTAAGGGTGACGTCCGGTTGCATGTACCAAGTTCACGTGTAGGGGTGACACAAACAACGAGCACATTGAAATATAGATGCGTCCATACATACTAAATAGGTTTAATATATTGTTTATTGAATAGAAATTTTATTTAATTAATTAAAGCTTTCGTCTTTGCACGCTCAGACTATAATACAAATGTCAGCTCTTATTTAACCTCTTAGAGATGGAATAGTAAAAAAAAATTTATATAATTTTCATGGTTCTAGCTTTAAGGGTTTAGGCCATGCGTTGATTGATCAAAAGTGAGTATTTCGCTTTTAAGTATACCGACTATTTTATCGAACCTGGCGCTCTTTGTGTGTCATAACGGTTCAACTACGCAGTTCATGGGCGAGCATGTACCATTGTCTACGTCCTTTTTACAAATAAAGGCATAGAAGAACATAATTATATTTGAATGATCGTGCCACCGCATGGTTTGACCGAAGAGGTAGCACCGCCATACGTATTTGCTAGTGTCAAGCAGTTCTTGCGTTTCAGAAGAAGGGTATGGATGCTGGCTGACTTACAAAGAGCCACGACCCGCGTGGCAGAGCGTTCACCATACCGGACTGACACGCAGTGGGTTCCGGGTTCGATTCCCGGCCAGACCAGACATCTAAATTAAGAGTTTAGATTCTGTTCTCGGTCTAGGTGTTTGTGTCTTTGTGTGTCCATGGCACCCACGACATAGGAGAAAATCTTAGTGTGGGGCTATGAGTGTAGAAAGTGTTTTTGTTTTCGTTTTTTTTAATGAGAAGACCATCACATTCTTTAGGCATCAGGCTTTAGGTAGAATCCTTGCTATATATAAAGTTAGTTACAGATGTCCATGGACGGCAGTGACCTCTTACCATCAGATGGACTGCGTGCTCGTTTGTTACTTCAATCTTATAAGAAATCAGTTCCAACCACTTATAAAGTTGTAAGTTTGACAGATTAATACAAGATTATCATGCTCAAAGGTAATTGAAATTCAAATGACGTGTATACTTAAATAAGTTGATAAATAAATAAGCAATTTGTTTATTTGTTTGTTACTTGTACTCGAGTTTGTTCAAGAAATTAAATTAGATTCTTGACGCAGCTTAATGTATATTTTTACATATTTATATAAGCTCTTGTAAAGTTCCGAGTCTTCAAACGCTTATAAACAAGGCTTCTTTATTAAAGTAGATTATTTCTTAAACAAAATTTTGTCAATTTTATTCGCTACTACTTTATCTCGCGGATTTGTTTGACTTATATAAAATTTGCTATTCAAAGTAAAATTAACTTTGTGTTAATCTATCTTCTTTTCACTTTTAGGGCACAGAGTAAAGTTTAAATGTTTTATAGGTTTAAAGGTGGTAGAATTCTTTGTGGTTCGACTCCGGAAGCACTACCGCCACACCTATTTCTGATGAATATCAGCAGTGTTATGCGCTGTTGTGTTCTAGTCTGAAGGGTGTGGTAAGGGAGACATACTTTTCCGAGGCATTCCATCTTAGTCCTCAGGGTAACAACGTATCTGTGGCTAACCATAGGTGATACTTTGATTTTATCTGGGGTTCATTACAGATGTCCATGGGTGACAGTGGGCACTGGGCTGCATGCTCGTTTGCTATTTCTATACTATAAAAAAAAAACAGAGTATGGAGGGTAGTGAGCGCATGTATGTATGTATATATTCCATTTCTTTGGCACAACTACAGCCAAAATGGTTTGACGGATTTTGACATATGACATATCATCAGAATCGTTTCAATTAGCAGAGTGATAAGACTAGGCTATTTTTTTATTAACGTTTTATTATATATGATATGTTATTCAATGAAAGCCATTCCAATGACAAACATACATTACAACCATTTTTGTTACTGTTTTGACGAAAACTCATTAAAAGCGTAAAATTAATTATATTTTGAACTGAAACAGCTCATGTTGATCTCGAACGACCCACTATGTTAAGCAATGTCGGGCGCGGTGGTACGTTGGATGGGTGTCCACTAATGGCCAAGTTTTGTGCTCGCTTTTGTGCTTTGGAGAAGATGAGAGTACTGGTCAATAACCTGTTAATACACATTGAAGAAAAGTCACGGAGTAGTCCAGGCTTGCTCCATTACTAGGGAGAGTCCCATGGCGCTAACAAGAAATATTTTAAAGGTAGTAAAACCTGCTGTGAGCTTTTAATACTTTTATAATATTTCTACAATAAACATTTTTTAAATAAATTTCGTAAGTTCACTTTCGTAAACTAACAACCCTACCTACGTCACTGGTGTGTGTACACAAATATTTGAATGTATGTGTAGGGTGAATGTGTGCTCCCCTATCACCAGCGACACCCCGACCAGTTATAATTGCATTCCACTAAAATATGACTATCGAGTTTATCTTAGGCTCAGACTAGCCATTTGATGGGTTTTGTCTGGCTAGCATTATCTTTGTGAAACTGAATATAATATTATACAAAAATATTTTGTATGTACAAGCTATGATACTTGTACGGAATTTAGCCATTTAAGAAATATTCCTTTAAATTTAACTAAGACACTTTAATATATTATATATATTGAATTAAAAGCCTCCACGGTGGCGTAATACTGCCAACTAATAGAAACCATAAATAAGCTTGATGAAAATCTTAACATGAATTAAAATATTATTATAATGAGTACAGCATTTCGTCAAGTCATATTTTTGATATGACTTTTTCACGATACTAGTCATCATATCCTCATATAATTTAAATAAATACTCAATTATTAAAAAAATGATTAATATTTGATTTAAAATTTGATTAATATGAATTTAACTAATGTTTTCATGTAAATTTATAGTTAAGGATTTGGATATAAGGAAAACAAACTAACTTAAGATCTCATTAGTAGTGTTTAACGAATAACTTACAAGCTTTTGAGTATGATTACGAGCGTTAAACAAAACAATTTATATGGAAAAAATAATGTAACTATTATAAAGATTTTACATTTGAACCCGTGTTTGGTATACATTCAGTAGCTACAATCCAAATTGTATGTCTTTTTTGTAGTACAGATAATAGGTTAATAAGCGAACTCTCATTACGCAGATACTAAAGTGGTGGTGGTATTAGAACAAACCCGCCCTATACAATACTCCTCCTTAAGTGGCCACTTGTATTTAATTTATTTTTACCACGCTAACCTTTACCAAAAATATTAATTACAATGTACTTTGTAAGTGGCTGGTCTCAATAACCTATAATTATATTATATAACCTATAATTATAATTTTCGTGACAATTTCTTTATTAATATGCTTCAGTTTTTAGCAATCATTGTCTATAGTTACAAGCACTGTAGTAATTTTTAATAATTTACTAAATCCATTCATTTAAGAATACTTTAGTGGTCAGTCTCAACTGTGTGTATAATTAATATTAGTAACCAATATAGCAAACACCATATACAAAGGAACCCATGTTAAACACCAGCCCTTAAACGATCTCATCGCGTCAGTGCTGGTTATTTTTTTTACCGCACACATACGCTGGAATAAATTAATACAACTTCCACACATAAAAATAGCATGATATAATTACTTATTTAAAAAATACTCAGTACCGATAGCAATAACATTCATTAAGTAAACTTATACAATATCAATACCATACATTAAGCAGCCCGTCTCAAACACCGTATACATAAGTTGCCGGTCTCAACGCGTCAGCGCTGGTTAATGTCTTAGCCACGGCACACACGCGAGATTAAATTAAGAAATCATTCCACACATTTAAAAAAATGGATAATAGAATTACTTACAATAAAAAAAAACTCATTACACAATATCAATACCATACATTAAGCAGCCCGTCACAAATACCAGTAAATAAGTGACCGGTCTCAACGTGTCGGCGCTAGTTCAATTCTTAACCACCGCACACATGCATGATTTAATTAAGAAATCATTCCACACATTTAAAATATCATAATAGAATTACTTATAATAAAATAATAAATAATACTCATTACACCATAGCAATACCATTCATTGAGCAACCTGTTTTAAATACTGGCACTTAAATGGTCAGTCTCAACGCGTCGGCGCAGCTTAATTTCTTAACAGTTACATTAGGAAAGCATTTCACACATAAAAAATATATTAAAATTACTTATAATAAAATGATAAAAAACTCATTACACAATAGCAATACCATTCATTAAGAAGCCCGTCTCAAATACCGGCACTTAAGTGGCCGGTCTCAACGCGTCGGCGCTGGTTAATTTCTTAACCGCCGCACACACGCAGCGGGATGAAATTAAGAAAACATTCCGCACATTAAGCGAGCTCTATTTATCGTTATATTTGTGCTTTTATTGCGTTTGTCTAGCGCTAAGGATGTTATGGGTGATCTAATTAGCAATTCCATAAACATAAGTATTTAGTAACACAATTATCTCGTCTTAATAAGTAAACACTAGGAGTAATGGTTTTGTATTTAGTTTTCAACACAATTCAGTTCTAGAGATGAATTCTTATGCATGGCTTATTTTTCATTGCCATAACTCAATCATGCATTTAATTGAAATCAATTCAATAGTGCAAATGTGGAAAGCTTAAATATTTTGTAGAATCTACTATTTTTTTATTTGTAAATTTACACATAACGGATACAGATGATATTATCAATTGATATATAAGTAAAGAAATACGGCATGTGCCTTCAAATAAAAGATCAGAATTAATATTAAAAGCGAATATAGTAATAGCAATAAAATAATGTGCATATAATTAAAAATAAACCAAGTGCCATCGGCTTTACATACTAATGAAAATTAATTTTCTAGCATTCAATCCGAATCCTAACAGAATGCCCGACTTACACTTGGCCGACTATTTTAGTTTATATTTTTATGTGAATGTAACACTCACATTAATCTGAAAGAAAAATATTTACTGTTTTACGTAATCTAATGATAAACAAGCACTACGACCTCAGTTCTGTACTTCAAGTATCAAAAATATAGAAACTTCTTCAAGTAGTTACTAGTTTGTTCTTGTTTCGCTTGTTTATTTGCTACTTCTTTTGACAAAACAATAACTTTGCATACTAATCTTGCAGACTACTTAGTAAATTAATCGTAATAAAACTAATGGCATATGATAACATCTCGGGAAAAACAAATATTATCTCCCATAGCGGTATTTTCCGAGGAAAACTCCTTAACCGACGTCTTAGCGTCCAGCCACGAAAGCAATAAAGAGCGCAAGCTTCCACGTTCATTAATTAACCCCAGTGCTGCTGTCCCGCTCACACTTGAGCTAAGTATTTGTAAATGAGCTCACCTCTCGCTCACGCCAGCTTTGCGCAAAAATTAACCACTACATACTTGGTACTCCCACACCGAACGTTGCATATGCACATGATAGCAGACCGCCAAAACGACCCAAGTACTATTTCCATCTCAGAAATTTGGCATTAATTACACCCCCAAATAAGACACACTTTCCCTCACACTAATGCCTTTTATAGTTTACTCGGTATGCGACCTTCGGTCACGTGTGGTTAGTTTCCTATCCTCATGTAATAAATCTTGTACTCCTCGTAATTACAATGTTCTTGTCTGTTGTGTGTTTTCATTAGGACGGGCACACTACTTTTTCATTTGAAACATTCTCGCCGAGTGTCCCGTTAAGAAATGCAGTTTTTAGGAAAGTTAACTTATCTTCATTCATTAAATAAACATTAATAATCTTTTGGTTAAGCATACAATAAATTCTAATGGATCGTAGTCACTGATAAAAAGTGACAACCCTATGAACAACCTTTGAAAAAATCGAACAAACGAACGGGTAAAAACCACAGATTTTTTGTAAGGTCGTACTTGCCTCACAAATACGTAAGCCCTATTAATATTCACACCCCATTACCGTACACTTTAAAACTGTAAACAATGTAAGCAAATACGTTTATAAGAGACATACATCACAATCAATCACGCGGAACCATCATTACGATCACATCTAAGCCCATTCATGCTCTCTCGCTACGAATTGTCTCGAACTATTCCGCGCTTCCGCGACGACGGTGGTAAATTTACATTCATCCTTTTCACTGCCTCTCGCACTCATTTGCCTACTTTAACCCGCAAATTTGCATCTGTAACCTTTAAAATGTGTATAGTGAGCTAATAATCCGAAATTTAAAAATGTGAGCTGTCGTGACCGATTAAAAATAGCTTGTAATTCAGTTTGATGTAGTGTCAAAGACGTATTCCGTCCCTGTCGCTCAGGTTGGGCGTCGGCGCGCGCCTGGGCGGGCGGTATGCAAATCCTTCGCAGCGGTGGTGAGGGCTGAGTCTGTGTGAGTGCCTTGTACCATTGGCCGCGCTAGAACGGCCAACTTCGCCACCAGTTACGGTTGTTTTTCGTTCCGCTTCTAATTAACTTCCGTATATTCTTGAAGTAACTTTTCTCATCTCGTTCCCCTAGTTTTTGTTCCGTTTGTTACGGTTAGCGCCCGGTTATTATGTGAAATACGGTCGCGTGTGATATGCAAAAATGCGCCCTAGATATCGTTTCGCGTGATACCCCCAGTGTTTATTTTGAAATGCAACGCAAGCGTGACGGGTTGCGGGCATAATGTATGTAAATACGCCTTTTTCAGCGATAACTATTTAAGGGTTAAGCTGACGTCAGTTACTGTTCTTAGTGTCACAATGTTTACAAGTGATTTCTAAACGCAAAGCCGTAAGTTAACGAATGCCATAATCGAGACCCGTGTAACTTTGCTAAAATGTTACTTTTATTGCTTAAAGAGTGAGATTTTACGAGCTTTGAAAATAAATTACTCGGCTCGGACGGGTTAAATCGCAATTTCCAAGAGTTCGCGGGTGAATATTTTATTTCCGATTAGCGCACAGCGAAGGTAAATAAATCGCTTAAATTGCTTTATTGTGTAATCTTATCGAGGATGATCGCCACGTGACTTTAAAATCGTTTATCTTTATCGGGATGCCATTATATACCGTTATAATTCGGAAGTTATCCTCAGAGATAATCATTCATACAAAATTTCGAGAAGGAATGACATTCCAAGTTTTATTTAACAAATAAATAAAATTTTGCAAGCTTGTAAATCTTGTAATAACCGTAAATAAAGCACTAATCGTAGAACAAAAGGGTGATAAAACTAGACACTGATAATGTCGATCATAGATAAGAAAATTATAGAGTGCTTAACCGTTTAGGAACAGGTTGAATAAACGAGCACAAATATTCAAAAGAAGGGTTACGTGTTAAGTGTGATGCAAATTTTGTGCCTCAGGAATTAATCCTTCGTTTTATGGCAGCATCAAACACCTTTAATTGCTTCTTTGACAGACACTGATGTCGGATGCCGATTTTCGGGTGTGGTCAGAACAAAATTGAACATTGACAGTTGGCAATATATTTTTATAGTTTTCCCGAGGTGTTGTTTTTATTGTTGGAGCAATTTATAAATCCAGACGGCTCGGGTCTCCAAATTAGAAAGTTTATGTGCGAATGACCTAAGAGATATCGTAAATTATGTTCGCAGGTTAGCAAGATGCGCTTCGGGTTTAAATGGGCAATTTTAATTAGCCCCAAATGATTTATAAGCCATCAAAGGAACAATAATGGAATCGGCTGTGTTATTGAACAATGCTGTGCAAGCGATTAAAATCAACGATTGCTGTGTATACCATATAACATTTCGGTGTCATTAACATTCCAAAAAAGATGTTCTCTCTCCTTTTTATTGTTGATCTACATGGTACGGAGACAGTGATTTGTTTCTTTTAGTGGGAGTTTGTATTTAGGGCAATGACAAATTCTTTTGTTAATTACGTGGGTGTTACATTGTCACAAGAATGGAAAGGAACACTTATTTACCCGTTCTGATAGAGTTGTAAGGCATTAAGATAATATTGCGGGCTTTTAATTTATTGATCTCTGTTTAACATGTTAATAGATATGGTTGGCCATAGATCTACTTATAAACAGACAAGTTGATTCAATAGATAACACAGCTTTGATATGACATGACAAAACAGGTTTTATTTTAATGTAATATATACAAGCTTACATAAACATAAGGAAAGACAAATATTATGTATATTGAAATCACAAACATGACAATTTTATTTATATCCATCAACTGGTATAGAAAATATCGAACGTGAATAAAACAAAACGTATACAATTATATGTATATGTGTACATTACTTGTATTATTTTCTTAGTTAAAGAGGCAATCGTGAGCTTCCAACACGACGGTTTCATAAAAAAGTTATCGATAAATCGCAGACCCCGCATAATGTTCTTTTGATAATAAAATAATAAAAGTAAATGGTAGTCAGGCGACGAAAAATATTCGCCTCGGAATGCATTTTTGCATACACAATGCCCTTTTGTTTAGAGAAAGTATTTCACATTTTAACCTCATGAGTGATTTATTTTTATATGATTTATTAAGCCGGCCTCGAACCGATGTCGTGGCTACATCGGAACTTTCTTACGTTGGAATGTATCGTATGATTCATTGCGTTTTTTAAACAAATATTTAAAGCGTTATCGATTTATCAAATTCGTTGAATAAAACTCGAATGTATCGGTGAAGCGAGTGGCTATTTTAATTTCGATAAAATAGCTTTAATGTATGGGAAATTTTATTATTAAAAATTAATATAACATTTTCATTTCTTTTGTCACTGTGGACGTAATTTTATATTTATTTAAAATATAAAATTAGGAAACATCCTAAAATTGATGAAATGAGGCACTGAATAAAACTTATTTAAATAAAGCATATAATAATTTATTTAAATAATGCATTTTTTTATTTATTCTGTGTACTAGTGAGAACTGAGGAACATTAAATTGACTTATAGTAGTGAATGAAATTAATGTATATGACTGTAAAGAGTGACATACATATAGATGGATGGCTGAGATAATATGTGCAAATGCTGCGCTTTTGATGGTAAGTATTTATAATGCTATTCAAATTATTTTTAATTGATTTATATTGTATCAAATATATTTAGTAGTAGTTGGCAATCGAAATACTTAGTATTATAATTAATTTAAATTAATCGGATTAAATCAACTCCTAATGAGTAGTTAACTGTCCAAATTATAAGTTTCCTTAACTACAAATTTTTGGGCAACCTAAGGTAGAACTCTATTTGCTGTATGGGGTTGATGTCCAAGGATGGTAGTTGCCATGTACCATCAGATGGACTATATCGTCGTTTGCCTTCGACTTTTTTATATTATAGAAATGTAAAAAGCGGTTAATTTTGTTGTGGCGTCTTACTGAGGCCGATATGACTTGGACGGAATTTAATAATAATTTAATGAATATTTACATGAATGGTAATGGCAATTAATTTTTTAATGAACGCAATTAATACTTATGATTGTAAATAATGATAAGGATACTTTTGTAATGATTTGCTTTAGGATTTATAAATTATGTTATTTGTATACCTAAAAGGGGTCGAATATAGCGCACTTTTGTAACCATTATACCTGTAAGAATTATATTCACAAATAAAGAGATTTGATTTGTTTTTTTTTTTCGAAAAAGTATTTTTACCTTTATATTGCACAGTACAAAGACAAACTCCCGTAATCAAAGTCCATGGAAATTAAAAGTCTGTTTGAATTTAACCGTCTACCGAATGCACGCGACGTCCGATTCTATTTGCTGATGAAAATTCCAGTCTTCATTAGCAGATTATTCTACTTCCTATTCCTACTTCTGATGGTTTTATCCAGTTTAAATTATCAAAATTTTCTTAAAAAAGACTTTACAATCTTAAATCATTGAAGGTGGTAGAACTCTTTGAGGTTCGACTCCGGAAGCACCACCGCCACATCTATTTCTGCCTTATAACAGCAGTGTTATGCGCTGTTGTGTTCTGGTTTGAAGGGTGTGGTAAGGGAGATATACTTTTTCGAGGCATTCCATCTTAGTCCTCAGGGGTAGCAACGCATCTGTGGCTAACCTTAGATGAGACTTTGATCTTACCTAGGGTTGATTACAGGTGTCCATGGGTGGCTGCATGCTCGTTTGCTACTTCCATACTATAAAAATAATTGATAGAAAATTAATAGATAGATAGATAAAATGATTATCTATCTAAATATATTTGGGAATAAAAATAAAATAAAAATTCAATTCAATTTAGACATTACCTATATTATTACCTATAAGGCAGATATACATAAGTAACTACAGGTTGCAGGTTTTTTATACTTATTTTTTTATTTATTTTTTATAAACTACCTATAAGGCAGACGGGCTACCTGTTGGATAGTAGTCACCGTCGCGTATGGACATTTGCAACACCAGAATAGTCGCCAATTGAAACTCGATTTCTTTCAACCCTTAAAATAATTGACAACCAACGAAAATCGACTCTTGCTACTTCCATACTATATCAAAAATACAAAATATACTGTCAAGAACAACATGTTTTATAATGATAGACCACTTAGAATAATTTTCATAAGGCAATGAAATTAAATAAGATAACACATATTACAGGGACAGCAATTTGGACGCAGCTTTTTATATTTAATTTGGCAATTTGTTTCTTTTTACATTTAAGTTATATTTTTTATACATTTTATTGGTAAAATAGTTAGTTAATATTTTGTTATATCCAATTTAATAATAAATTACAATTCACATATTAGATATTTGAATGTTGCAATACATTTGACAACAATAATAATGCGATACAATCATAAATAAATAAAATACAACCTTCTGAATTTACATTCATTTTCTTAGGGACGGTTTTTTTAAATAACAAAAGACCATGTAATCCACCTGATGGTAAGTGGCTACTGCCGCCCATGGATATCTGTAATTAACTCCAGGTAAGACCAGTCTCACCTAAGGTTAGCTACAGATACGTTGCTACTCCTGAGGACTAAATTGGAACGCCGCGGAAGTGTCTCCCTTACCACACGCTTCAGACTAAAACATAACAGCTTAAAATTGCAGATAATAAGCAGAAATAGGTGTGGCAATGGCGCTTCCTGAGCCTACCCACAAAGGGTTCTTCCACTTTTAAAAACGATGATATCAACTTTAAGGTGCTCGGTATCCGTTTACTGTGTAAAACTGTATAACACACCGTTACACCATATGGGAGGTGGTCATTAATGGTTATCATCAGTAATTCAATATAGAACAGAATATCTGCCTGATTGTCCATGAGATATCCATGGACGGCAGTAACCACTTTCCATCAGGTAGACTGGATTCTCATTTCTATTTTGACGACCCACGTGGCGGAGCGGTCACCACACCGGTCTGCCACGCAATGGGTCCCGGGTTCGATCCCCGGACAGACAGACATCTGAATG
>MOOZ01000001.1:288325-300132 GCA_002930495.1 Cecropterus lyciades | reverse complement strand
ACAAAGAGTTCTTCTACCAAGTTCTAGTTTTTGCGTGACTTAGACTAACAAACATACATGCTCACAAACTTCGTCTTTACAATGTTAGTAAAAATTATATTAGAAGTCACTACCAAATAGTAATATTTATTATAATTGGAAAATGACAGAATATTTATTAAATAATGTTACAATAATGTTTATATAAATGTAAATATAAAAAGCTGCATTCATATTACTCTTACAATAAGATCCCAGAATGGAACCTAAGCACTGCCCATGCCATTAAGTAATATTTTTATAATATTACTTAATATACATGGATATCAAGTTATACGGAATAGTTTGCGAAAGAAACACAAATCAAACTTAGCAATTTTTTTCCCTTAATACCTTAATGCGGGTTATCACTGCCCATTAAAACTGCATGTGTGTGTGTATTGAAAATGGATTTATACTGCGTGATGTGTGTCGCAGACCAGTATGCCATGCAACCATAAGAGATTAGAAACTTCACGAAATGACTTGAACTGATGTTTTTTTTCTACATACTTTTTCTTTACGTTACACATTTTATTTTGCGTCGTTTATTTCCTACTTAAGGTATTATTTTTTTTTAAGTTAAGTTATTCATTAAAGTTTTGTTTTCGTTATCATTTCCCTACAAAACCTGAATCTTTAACCAGTCTTCATTAAAATAGACTTCTTCTTCATTTTCTATTTCAAAATTAAATCACATACAAATTTGAAAAGATGAAATTTCTACAAGTTCCATTTACATCGTAATCTGTTGTGCACTTAGTGCGAGTTTACTACGTTTACGTTACGTTACTCGAAACAATAATTGTAAACGTTCTCACTCATACATTGCACAGCAATGTACGAGTACTTTACAATGTCGGGCGAAAACGTAAATAGTGATTATTTTGAAGAAAAAACAAACTCGAGTTAAGAACTTTTAAAAAAATCGTCACGACGGAATATTACGAACAACTCAGACACTACACGAGCTGTCGATACCACCATCACGACACATGCATTCGCAACACATAATTAGTGAATAGGGGTTCGATATTATTAATGAGGGAGGTGTGGGGTGGGGGTGTTATCTACTCGAGCTTTTGTGTTCTTTTCTATAGATCAAGCGTATTGATTGTTTAGTCGATACTTAGTCGCCGTTCTTTAATTATAGGGGCTAACTGGCTAGCACCTCGCTTGACACAATAATGGCGTCTATAAAACGACGGTTATAATTTTCTATAATTATTCATTTGAACACGACAAAGTTTCGACAGTTACGAGACCCATTAAAATTTAATTTGTGGCGTGTTGTATTTTGTGA
Organism: Cecropterus lyciades; assembly: GCA_002930495.1. Taxonomy (NCBI): domain Eukaryota; kingdom Metazoa; phylum Arthropoda; class Insecta; order Lepidoptera; family Hesperiidae; genus Cecropterus; species Cecropterus lyciades. The sequence goes on along the minus strand of MOOZ01000001.1, from coordinate 298,811 downwards.
TTAGTTTTTAAAGTACCTACCTACGTTTATGTTGATTGTTATTTTTGGTTTTCGTGCTATGGTTTTCTTTTCGCGGTGAATCTATTATATTTCGGTTCCTTCTATACCTATATTAAAGCGAATGTCACTCACGTAAGATCTACGCAGTCTAAACTTCTAAAGCTAGAACCAAGATATTCTGGTAGTACCTTTTTATGGAGTAGACACATACTAATAAGATGTGCGGTTTTATATGGGTTCGTGTAGTAATATAGATATTAAGCGGTAAAAGATAGTCCAAAGGAGTACAAGTTGTGATTTTTTGAACCATCGTCTACCAAATTTTAATTTATAAAACTATGATAAAAAATACAGCGTTTAATTATTTTTTTACTTATATGTTACTGGTTAAAGAACTCGTTTATATTTAAATCATATGAATAAAGTCACAGCTATATAATTACAGTCGAGTAAACATTTTTTTACAAACAATATTTAATTTAACAAATAAAATTTCAGTTTAACAAACATGATTAAGTCATACATAATTTATTCAGATATTTAACAAAATTAATCTGTTTTCAACATCCTGTACACCTTTATACGATACACCTATCGTAAACCCACGGTTACCGCTGTCAAGATAACTGCAATTAATACCTTCGGTCACTCCGAAGCTTATTTCCAATAAGACACCGGTTTTGCATGGAACAGACATGTGAAGAGACGGCCAGTACTTCACTGATTAATAAGATGGGGTTGGAAGCAAGGGGTACCGCCACCCCACGCGGGCACCCTCGCGCCTTACCCACAAAACAAAAAAAATGTGACTCATCAACCCACACCAAGAAATAACAACTCACACTACAATAACGTAACGCATTATAAACCGATCACACATTCAAACTGTAGACCTTAATATAACGGTAAAAGGTTCCACTCACAACCTCTGTTCGTTGGATAAAGCCATTCTCAAACTAACTAGGTCTCCTATAATCGTTCATTATCACACACAAGCGAAGATCATTCACGTATTGTCCAGCACGCATACATGTATGCCTTAATTATATCGGAAAGTAGTAGGTTGGGGTTAGTTGATTTGATTAATACTAGTTGGAGTAGCCTCGTTGGATATGCCATAAACATCGGAGTATTCCCAAGCAATCACTCTTAGAGTTACTAAAAATACGACTAACTACAATATACATACATACATACTAACAGTTTATTCCTTCAATAAACGTCCATTGTAATAGACCCCTTTTTTGTAAGAGACTCCGCACTTCAAGAAGGTCAAGCTGGATATGCGTTACCAGATTTACGAATTTTACGCACTGATAGTTCTAGAAATTAAAATTATCACGGATCTGATAATGTAATTGTACATTTGAAACGTTACACAGGCATGTGAACATTATTGTTCACAAGTGGTTTATCAGGACTATCAGAATAGTGTTTTAATCTTGTATGTCCCGTTATGTGTACTATTGCAAGAAAAATTACATAAACTATACAGTCGGGAAGACTTGAGTTGTAGAACAGAGTTCACAAGGTGGCAGTATGGGTATGGTTCAACCTCGGTACCACCGCCACACCTTTCAACCATGAAGCAGTTCGTGCGTTTAGGTGGAAGTTAGTGGTATCGTATCTGTGATTGACTTCAGATAGAACCCCTGTTCTATATGAAGCTGCTTACTTCAATGGACGGCAGTAACTACCTATCATCTGGTGGACTGCTTGCTCGTTTTGCTATTACAGTCGGATAAAATAAGAAAAAAAAAGTCGCAGTTCTATGATGCAAAATATAAGGTGCTACATAATATGATCTTACCCGATGAAGACATAAACATAAACGCTTTCTACACTCATAAACAATAGACATATATACATCATCAATAATTATTGATTATTTATTATCATAGAAAATTGCTATTAACACAGAACAGCAAAAAATAACTTCTGAATCAAGTCTGTAAAATATCTCTATGATACCAGTACATCCTAGTCATAGATTTATGAGGACACATTCCTTACTTGTTGTATCATGTCACCCACACAAGTGCTGTCATGGGCAAGCCCGAAAATGCTATTTTTAAGTAAACTTTTGCATGTTTATAATATTATTGTCACCGACCTGTTTTGACAATTTTGCTAGTCGACCGGTCGACATTTCCACATATTTAATCCGACCACAAATTCTCATTTTAGAGATATTATTAAGTACGTTAATAATAGTATAAATCGTAAGTATAATTAGTATAAAAATCTCTATAAAAAATGAAAATAAACAAGCTTTACATTAATTTCATTTTTTATTTTGAAAGTAAATATATAGCTAAATATTCTGTGAATGTTTCAAGCGTCTACTGTGACCGTTATTAATATTCAGCATCAATCATGATTGTGGTATGGGAGCCCTCTTAAATATTTATTTTATTTCATTTTTATGATTTGTTGTTACAGCGGTAACAGAAATATATCATCTGTGAAAATTTCAACTGTTACTATCACGGTTCATGAGATACAACCTGGTGACAGACAGACGGACGGACAGGCGAATAATGGAGTCTTAGTAATAGGGTCCCGTTTTTACCCTTTGGGTACGGAACCCTAAAAATATATGTAAAGCAATACTTGTACTGTTTAACTAGAATTTATAGAGATTGATAAAATTAACACTTACCTTAACATGGTATTATGAATATCACTTGCAATTATTGAGATGAAAAATATAACCTTAAGCAGTCATCCCTAATGATCTATATTAAATGCCAATTACACTTAGAAAATCGATGGAGATCGAATTCAAGTAAGACTTGAATTCGATCCCTTTGCTTACACTAACCTGCGGGCCACGAAACATGCGGTGTTCGCTTAAGGCCGCGAGCGTCAGCGTTGAGCGTTTTGAAATTTAAATTATAAATTAAGTAAACCAACGCAAAAATTAAAGTGAACAATCATTTAAAAGTCAGAAATAATGCTTATTTTGATCTAATTACGCCATTATTTTTAATTATAGAAATATAACATTTGCTCGTTTAAATTGTGCTAAAACGTTGCGACGGAGTTAGACCCGTTTTTCGATTGACTATTTATTTATTGACTATATTTTCCGTCCATTATTCGATATGATGAAATTTTTGTTGCAAATCAAGTTTTAATTTGTTAAGCCTGTGAACGTTATGATAATGCTGTCTCCGTGTTTTATTCCAGCTAGATATTCAGTCTCTAAACTTCACGGTACATTTTAAACTATTCAAAAGTAGTTTGATTCTGTTTTGTATATAGGTTTCTACCGACATTTGTAGAGTATATATCAAACCGAATAACACGTTTTGGTATGCGATCACCATTTAACATTTCACCTACCATAGCTTTTGTCAATTTGACCTATTTCGTGGAATAGACAGTTTTTATAATATGTTCTTTTCATTCCCTTTCATTTGATCAGAAAATTTTAGGTAAAATTGCTGAAATTCGCTCAACACCGACGCTTACCAAACGCATGTTTCGTGGCCGAGTGGTTAGTCTTACTAGAATTCGATCAAAGGCTCTCACAAATTGGTAAAAGTATACTACTAGTGTGAATAAGTTAGTCATTAGTGCAGTAGTTTGTATTAGTCTACTTTACCACTTTTAAATCAGTTGCTACTAAAAGACCGGTGAGTAGTGATTACCGAATGGTTGAAACTCGGCTTCTCAATCGAGACTCCAAGGTTCGTATCCCAGGCACGAAATTTTTCTAAAATTATGTGAGTATTATAAGTTAATGATCACTGCTTTAGGAAAACATCGTGAAGAAACCTACACGTTAGGAAATCAACCTGAGAAAAAGTTCTTAAAGGTGTGTGAAGTCTACCAATTCGCACTTGGCATCGCACGGTGGACTATAGTCTGAAACTTTCTCAATCTGAGAGAAGACCCGTGCCCAGCTGTGGGACAGTAATGGGTAACGGTATACGGCTACTAAAAGACAGAAATAAGAAAGATTCGGATAGAATCAAACAGCCTTTTTAAAATGTATTATGTATTAGGGTTGTAATTATCTTTTAGCATAGAGGAGTAGTATGGAGAAGGGGGAGTGGTGGTGGTCTGGACCCCCGCCACAGCATAGTCGAGAATATAAAAATCTTCAATAGGAGGTATCGTAGTGATTTGAAACTCGATGAAACGAAAATTCGTTACAAATGCAGTTGTCTGCGCTACAACTAGATGGCGCTGTATCCCTTTCTGAAACACGTGAACGATTTTATTTCGTAACTTGTACAACAGCTCAAGTATGGTATATGCGAAATAAGATATCAGAATATGGGCTGCAGTGATTACTTAATCGATTTTTGAAAAAGCAAAACTCTTAATACCTTTATGATCACAAATAATTTATTATTTATTTGTTTATATGTATATATAAGTTTCCCTTCTGCCGTGGTTGAATTGCACACACACACTCTTTTTTTTGTTTTTGCCCTTCCCCTTTGGTCCCCTATTTTGGCCCCTAGATATCTCATATATGCTAGATATGAGAAAGAAAACTTAGTGATTAGTCAACCTTTTCTTGCCCCCTTAACAAAACTACATTTAAATCCATGCCTCTTACACACTCCTTCCACTAAGTTACATCGTTAAACCAGATAAAATTATAAGTACCCCCAAGTTTCCAATAACAGTAATATGGGAAATAAAATAAAGTGATCAGTAGGGCGATTGCTCCAAATAAGGCAACTCAGAGCGCCCGTCCATCGGAAGTAGTTCGCGAGTCTTGGCAAATCGCTCCAAATGGCGTAAATGGCTAAAGTATTCTAATGCCTGTCTGTTATATTCCTCGTTTATTGATGTATTTTTGGAGGAATCTATTTTTATTTAAAATGTATTATATCTATTTTATTCGTTGTTGATAGTTTGTGAGGATGTTTGTGGAACTAATGGTCGGATTTCGCTGAAATTTGGCGCACAGGTTCATTATCTAAATTAACACATAAGACACACATTCCCGTGGTAAACATGACCGAAGTGGACGGAGCCGCGGGACTAAGCTAGTAAATAATGAATACGTTTAGTAAACATTTACGTAGAGTACAACATATTTATGTAAGGTCCACTTAGAATCAAGTAAATCATTTACTAATTCATAATATTATATTTTTCTCTATTTCATACGTTATACGTATTTCGTAATGCAATTCCAGTAGATAACATTGTACTTAATTTGTGTACAAAAATGGTATAATTAAAAAAAAAGTTGCTTTTGAGAAAACCGCATCACAATCGTTTTAATGACAAGATAAGTCTTTACCACCTATCTGTGGTATATTGTAAAACAAAATTACAAAAGTTGCAATATGTGTAAAAAAACTACCAACTTAGTAAGTAAAAGTAAATTTAAATCAAAAAAACGCCAGTTTGCTTCAAATGACGAATCCAAAATCGTCCATTAGAACTGTGCCCAATTCTTGGCAAATGACACTTCACATTGCAAACAAATTCAAAGAAAGCTGCCCTATAATATCTAAGCACTAATAAATTCGTGACAGTTTATTTTCTTCTCTATTATTTACGGATTTTTTTACAGTGTTTTCATATTTCCTTCGTATATTATATCGTTGTTTTATATTTTAATGCAATGTACTACGTCCTAATCTGGCAAAGTATGAGACAGTTATTCTATGTCTGGCTGTTTGTTTATTTGACTTTCTGTGTCCTTAAAAATTACAATTATAATAGTATATATAGTAGTATAAGAAGTGTAAGAACAAAAGTTAATATTAAAAAAGTTACTTTTAAACTGTTTTTCTTTACATTATTTTCTCATCAGTTTTATTTAGTACACGAAGCAGCAAGAAATTGGTACATATTTTTAGCCTAACCTGAAAAAAAGTAGAAAAATGTAGATGCCATGTTTGGAGTTATTAGCATTTGAACAAATAGATAAACGATCGCAATTCTTTTGTGAGTGCAGGGAATAAAAATGACAAATATCGCAAATGAAGTCGCGACACGACTTATGGGCAATTAATATGGTTTGCAGCGTTTAGCTCTGTCGTAAGTAAATAATGAAATGTATACCGTCTTCAGACTTCCACAATAGTCCACGAAGCTTTGCGTGTTTAATATTACCGAAAAACGAGAAAAAAGCGCTGAAAAATTTTTATTATTGACTGAGCCTTGCCCGATACGGAACACTGACAAATTGCTACGGTTTTTAAGCAAAATTTTCTTGTTCTCTTTGAATTTGGAACGAAATTTTGTATTGCAGCGCAATCGCAATAAATATTTTTTTTAATTGCATGTTCGCGGATACCGTTTAAATAGTGTTGACGTATCAGGCGATTCGATGCTCAAAGTTGCCTTTTAGTTTTACCGAATTTCCCTCCATAAATTGGCCAAATTTACGAAAAGTTTCAGTTATTCTTAGCTCTGGGACTTTGAAAGTTTTTTTGGAAATGCGCAAGTCAATGTTAGATAGATAAATAAATAGTAAAGCCTTTTTTATAGATTTTTCAAAGTTTTTAACATTGTTATTAAATCCGCGATTTATTTTTCAAAATGCCCATATATCTAAAATGTGCTCGTAAATTACTATATAAATGAGCAGATGTTTCAAACCTACTCTAAAATTTCATTTAAAACACACTCTTATTAAAATTTAAAACGAAAAATCTTCACAAATCTACAAATACTTTTATCCTTTGCAAACTCACATTACAAACTAAATAAGCTTCCTTAAAAAATACAATCCAAGAAGTTGAACCTTGATTTTGATACCGCAATGTAAGCACACCTTCGGAGAAGTGTTATCTTCATATGTAAAAATATTAGCCTCGTGCCGTACTTATGCAAATGTACAGGTATTTTACAAGACACGTACCGCACTATGGATGCCTCGTGCCATAAAGGGTGTCTAATGTATGCTAATAAAAAGCATAGATAAATACTTCTTAAATTGGGAATATGCAAATCTACACGTGGACCTTTCATATGCAAAGATGACTTATAAAAGTCCCTTCGAAGTGACTTAGTGACATCTTTAAGTTGTTATGTATATTAGTTGAAATATATTATGTTATTCTTAAAGAAATTGTTGTTGATTTTCGTCAAAGAAATGTTTTAAGTTTAAAAATCTTTACAATCATAAACTGCGTAGTTTAAGATAGTAAGGATTTTTTAAACTAACTTAAACTTTGTTGTTTTATTATAATAAGTTTTCTTTATACTCTGACAATTTAAAATAATCTTACAAATCTTACGTATACATGTTTGTTACTCTTTCACGCAAAAACTACTGATCGGATATCGTAGAAATTTGGTACACAGGTGGTTTATAATCTGGATTTACACAAATAAAGCTCAATACCGTAATAAAGTGATACCAATACCGAACCTAAGCCACGGGAATAAGCTAGTATAAAATAATTGATACTTCTTGTTTTGGAATAAATGTACCGTATTCGGTACACATCATACTTCACCGTTGGGTTGCATTATTCCACGCCACCTGTCCCGTCGATGAGACGTCGATAACACTCCGATATTCTCGAATTTCATATGTGTATCTCTAATTTCAATAACACCCTTCGCTACCTGTGCCATCTCATCTACATATCAATGTTCGCTAGTAAAATTCCTTTTCTCTCGCTAAAGTATGCAACGCCCGTGCTCCATGTCATTATCTGGATTCTAAATTGGATCACCCTGTCATACCCTTTGATAATCGTAACGGTTTCTTTTCGTAACGAACTTTTTGTAATGCGATATTCGCCTTGTTTCCACTAAGGGTGGGATTTGTCACTACAAGTGATTGGCAGTCTTTGACGATCGAGTTTCTCACACTAATGCCGTCGGAAAACCGATAAACGTAAAGTTTACCAGAAAATTCCGTCGACATATATCGTAAGTTTTGCTACGTTATGAACGTTATCTCCAGATGCAATTCGTAACAATTATCTGATAAGTATCAGTAACCCTTCTTCCCACACGAATCCGCCTAATTCAATACCGATCTTGAACATCTCTTAACCCTTCTTAATATCTACAATGAACCTCAAATTTATGCACGTACGTAACAATAGTGGCATCGGCTGCATAATTTGATTACCGAACTTTTGTCGGCGGCAGGTAGCGAGTCGTGAAATTAAATTTGGACCTATCGTTGGTTAATTTTCGGATTCTCCCAACCTCTCGATACGAAGGGGTCCAACCGTGTATCATTCGCAACAATGCGTCCCGATCAATTATTATTTGGCTCACCTTTGATGAAATTTTTAGTTGTTGCCATAACGGTCGCGGCATTGTCGCACGAATAATATCTTTTGCCGAACATTTGCATATATTATTGATTGAAAATATATTCAAATAACGTTATGTTTAGGCGAAGTCATTCGATCGATCCGTTACGGTTCTTATAATTTGGGCTTCAAACGTAAATTACGTTGCCAAAGACTATTTGTGCAGCTATTTACATTAATACATAATGGGGCGTCAGTAATGTATGCGAGTATTTCAAGCCAGTTGCAAATTTAATAGTAAATTTTCGTAGTAGACCATGTGAGCTTATTGTCTACAGTGCGAAATGTTGTGGCATCATCATAGTAGAACTATGTAAAACAGCTTTTGATATGGTTTCAAAGAAATATTTGAGGTAACCCAACTTTTTGCCCAAGAAAGTAACGCATCTGTGACTGATTAAAATCAATAGTACACTACGTAGTACTATCATATAAGAAAAGGATTACCAATATATCTGATTTTCATTATTATTATCACAAAAACATTATTAACCCAACTTATATATCTTCTTAGAATAGCAATAGGTGTAGGCCATAGTCTATCACGGTGGTGTAAGTTATATCAGTATAGCCCTCACCGGTCTCTGAGAACTTTTATAGAGCACTCTGTTATTTAGAATTTCTCCACTATGTAGAACTTTACTGTTAAAACGTCAAAACATGTAACCAATGTCAAATACGCAGATAACATCTAAAAATTAAAGGTGTCTCTGGGATAAGAATCGCGGACTCCCAAGATCAAAATCATAACACTAAGTTATCACTGTTTAATCAAATAATATAAAGTAGAAATAACATTAAAACATAATGAGACAAAGGTAACATATGCGTCTATGTATATACATTCGTGTGGAAAATTCAATATTATCAGTATAGTAAAGTTTTCGCACAAACAATGCGCGATATTGTACTCGTACTAGAGCGCGCTGAAACTATACCCATCTCGTTGTGGACTGAAAACCTAATTGTGACGACATGTTCGTTGAAAACATTGCTTGAAAACACGTCACGGGTTCCGTCGACGGTGCATATTTCTGAATGCCTTTTGTTCTTGCTTGTACAATGACGTCTAGATACGGGGACGTAGTGTAACTGACGTAAATGTAACTATCTAATTAACTATCTAAGTCTTATTTATGGTACAATTTTACAAACTATAACTAATTTTTTGCAATATACAAGTACAATCTTTCTTTAAAATAAGCAATTAACTATTGTTTTTCTAAAAGTTGTTCTGCGTTAAAAGTAAATGTAAGCACAACTGTTATCTAAAATACACAAAGTTATTTATGAGAAGTATGTTTCAATTGAATGTTGCATGAAGAAAATTTACATTAAAATACATGACATTTTTATAAGTCATACAGTATAAGTCAACCCACTTATCTATTAGCCACCTATTTAAAAAGTATATCCGACATGCAAAACCGTCCCTTCCACACTCCAAAAAATCTGTCTACTTAAAAACATGTAAATCTACCTCGTGCCACGTCGTGTGCCGGCTCGTGCTAAGTTAGATTATACGTATTACCATACGAACAGACCAGACAATTAATAATTTCTTTTGCACCATCTTCCAGGTAACTTTGCATATAAATAGTTGGTAGACGCGTGCTAAAGAATGTCTCGATTTGCATACGGATATCGAACACGGAACCCCAGATATATTACGTGGTGACTGTTTCTTAATGCTACGACGAGAGTGTTCACCATGCTTTATGGAGCTCGTAAATATATAATAGATCGCTGAGAGAATTAAATTTAAATCGAGACAATTATAAGTGTACAGGCTTTTTGTAGACAAGACTAGCTGTTAGCCCCGGCTATGCCCGCTTCGGTTGAAATCTATTTGTGTTCCAAATTACAGTCAAATCGAATCAATAGTTATTACATGAAAGAGTAAGGAACATACATACATCCTCACAAATGTTTGCCTATATAATATACCACATAAGTATGATCGAAATAGAAATAAAGGATGAAGTCCCTCTGGTGGTAGGTGGTAGTATTGATGGTAAGCAACTTACAGAACAAGGGTTCTATCTAAATTCGATCACAGATACGTGCCTTCTTCCCAGAACTAAGATGGCCACTACCGACTCAAATGTGATTTACCACAAATAAAACTATACTCTACCCTGAGTTAGGTCACAAAGCACAACTACCACCAGGAACATGACGACCCGCGTGGCTGAGTGGTCACTATGCCGGTGTGACACGCAGTG
>MOOZ01000001.1:257009-276649 GCA_002930495.1 Cecropterus lyciades | reverse complement strand
AAAACATTGGCTTTGATCTTACATGTATATTCTAAGTTTTTAAGTGTAATGTTTATTCTTCGAAAATAACATCTTAATTTACCTTAAATTATTAACTTATGGTACAAAAAAAATTGACAGTGACATACGTTTTAACGGTTCAACATTTAAGAATGTCGAACAAAGTCGTAAATATGTACGTAACAATTGCGAAGTGTCTTATACGAGCTGCTAATGTCTTATTTATGGGTTTCTGTATGTCGAACACACAATTTTCACATGCTTATCCCCTGATCTACCTGGTATGCTACTGATTTGCGGTACTTTATAGATCGTACAGAATTAAGAAGTTATAGAGCTGGCGTATGTTTACGCACTGGTCTTGTTTATTTATGTTGCTACCCCGCTGCGTCTGGAGGGCAATGTTTTTCGAGCGTATATATGTATGTTTGTATGAATGTATGTATGTCCTTTTCTTCCGTACGCGCTAAAACTTTAACAATTATACTGACGATGTTCTTTATTACATACAATTGTTCAAATTAATTACTCACATTCATTTACACATTTTTATTCATACAATTTCCAAAAAATAACATAACCTTTTCATAAACTATGCTCTTCTTAAACTTATAACTATCACTAAAATTTATGTAAATCTATGTATTTATATTAAATGTAAGTATGTATTCACGTTTATGCATTAAATATTAAACCAAATTTATTCACTTCTATCATAACATTAGAACTCTACTATATGACTTCAAACGCCGTGTCTAATCATTTCTAACTCTACCCACATTTTTTACGGTTTCCACTCGAGTAGTTTGTATTGGTGAGATTTTAATACACGCTCAGATAGCCATTTAACCCGTACATCAACTATCGGATGTACCTTTTACGGTCCCATATAACATGTAACATGGTTATTTTATGGTGTTCGGTTAGGGTGCGCTCAGATTCTGTCATAACATTTAGGTTTCGATACGTCATACGTCCTGTAATGTGATAAGACTCGCTATAAAGTGTTACACCGGTTTTATGGCCTACGATGGTTAGTTTAGTTCTGTTTGAGAATGAATTTGAGATAGCGTTTCGTACCTAGATTTGATTTTGGTTACAAGAACAAAATGATATATATAGGAAATAGTAGTTTAAACATATCGCTTCTGTATTTTTTTTATAATAATTGCATATGTAGTTAGGCTATGTTCACCAATTATTAACAATCGAATTTCAGGATCATTAAGTATTTGAATATATCCTTTTTTTAACGAATTTTTCTACTATAATTAAAGCTTCTTGTAACATTCACTGAAATCGTCCATTCTTTAACAAATCGAGCGATTTTTTAATTACCATCACTCTTAATCGCTACTCTAGATTAGACACGTATAAATATATTGTAAAGCTCAATTTTCCTCACCATTTACTGCCTATCTTTTCGAAATAATATCGATTAAAATTGCATAAAAAAGATCATTAATAACTACATTGAAATTATTAACAAAAATATCTTAAAGTTAACCAATATGTTATTTTTCAAACAAGTCTATTTACCTTTCATATGTACATTTTTCAACCCTTAAAACTTAAAGCTCTGTACGGATTATTGTGTTCAGTTTATCCGGCAGGGGGTTACGAAAATAATATAAATATATCACTTTACAATTCGAAAGTAAAGTTTGTTACTCTTTGTGGTTACAATCAATGGTTACGGTTCCATAAGGCAGGCAGTGGTTCTAAACTTATTTTAGTTCGATACAATTCAGTCATTTTTAAACAATGATCTATACCTATATGGATTACGTTTACCTTTTTGTATAGTATGGGAGTAGCAAATGAGCATGCAGTCCACCTGATGGTAAGAGGCTACTGCCGCCCATGGACATCTGTAATCAACCTAAGATAAGATCAAAGTCTCACCTAAGCTAGCTACAAATGCGTTGCTACCCCTGAGGACTGAGGTGGAATGCCTCGGATAAGTATGTCTCCCTTACCACACCCTTCAGACCAGAACACAGCAGCGCATATCACTGTTGTTATTAGGCAGAAATATCTATGTGGGCTACTGAGAGAAAAATCAAAAAAAGGCCTAAAATTTCGGAAAATGGTATGATAACTATTACAAAATTCGGTTCGTTACACATACACACAAATACACACTTCAAACAACCATATCACGTTACATACAACTTTGAGAACCGCTGGCTATACCATAACGATCACCCGTCCTAATCCTCGCTAAATCTTCACGCTTACCGAACACAGTTCAAAACAATTTCATACTTATTAAAACCGTCTTGTCTGTCATGTTGTCTCACCCGTCATCCCAAGGATTTCTATGGTACTTTATGTATAGGGAATCAATCAAGATCAGTACTACGCTCCAATGACTCTCTTCTTGTAGATTTCATGTTCTACGTATGAATTTTAAATAGTAAGATTTATGCGTACTGTGAAATCGGTTATAAAAAATGTGATGAAAGTATTATTCTCAAAAAGAAAAGTATTCATCAAATTATAAAAATGTGTAAGTTTAAAATCAAAATATATAAATATAAACAAGACACTTATTTTATTGTTGTAATATCGTCTGAAACAACAACAATTTCACAAACGAATACAGAACATACATATTTCAGTATTTGATTAATTATTTTACCTTTGGAATCAATATACCTAATAACCTGAACGAAATAAGACAAAGATACAAGGTCCAGAATCAGAATAGGAACATAATCGTGTACCTATTGGCTGTGTTTTAAACTACAACTGCTTGAAAGACCGTTATGACCGTCACAGCCCTGTCGAGTTTTGTTCTTTCATTTTAACTTTTTTTGGACAGAATATTTAATAACATTAAGTATATCGAAAATACTATAGGTACGCCTATCTACTATGATTTTAAATTCTTTCTTTTGCGATTACAGTCATTATCAAAGGTTATTTTATAAATTTTTGTTTATGGGTAACTAAATTAATCCACAGAATGTCATGCATTCTACAACTACTCAAAATTCGTAAAAAATAAGTCATACTTATGTGTTATTTTTTTACCTAACCTCAAAATGTGTTACACCCGCATATTACCATTCTCTTTAATATCAAACGTAACTTCTTACAAACACGTCAACAAAATCGGTTAAAAATTAACCCGCGTGAAAGTTCTCAAGTAGCGTGAAAGTTTAAAGAAAATATAAGGGCGCGACACATTGAAGCCGATAATTAAGGCGTATTCAGTGTTCGATCGGAAACTATAAATAATAGAAATCCGGATCGAACCGGATCTCCTTTGTGCGTATTTATTATAAGTTTCTCACTGAACCACCCTTTCCGATCGATCGGATTGGTTTAATAACTACTTCTGAAGCAAAGTTGTACAGGTGTGTTTATTTTTAATTAAATATTGGTTTTTGTTCGACTGCAATTTAATCACATTGCTTACTTACTTCATGACTTCATAAGATTTAGGTATGGTATTTTTGAAAAAAAATTTAAATCATCTGACTACGACCCGCGTGGTGGAGCGGTCACCATACCGGTCTGACATGCAGTGAGTCCCGGGTTTTATCCCCGGCCAGAAAGACATCTGAATAATGAGTTTAGATTTCTGTTCTGGGTCTGGGTGATTCGTCTTTGTGTGTCCATGACACCCACGACAGGAGAAAATCCTAATGTGGGGCTATGAGTGTAGAAAGCGTTTATGTTTTATGTTTACGTTTATCTGAGATTTAAGTAACTTACTTTCTTACTCACAGTTCTTATTTGTGCCTAATGTAAAATGTGTGTCGTACTGTGTTTTTTTATTATATATATTACCAGGAAGAATTTGGGACAGCACTGCCGTAGGTAATTTTCGATCAATCGGCACCATAATTTTTGGATCTTATTTTCTTCTTGAATTATGTGTTTTTTTTTTATTATTATAAACTTTTCACAAATAATAAAACTAACAGCATTGTGTGCACAATACAATATGTAGCAATCTCTTTTTTATTTTAAAAGTAATGCTATATTATCGTGAAACTTTTAATCACGAAATGTCAATCATTCGAATGCAACGTTCAAAGCTTCAACCTTTTAAAGGTACGACAAAGGAAAAAATAATCGAGCTTAAAATTCGAGGCGAAAAAACTGTTACAATTAGACTGTTTTTGTCCTTGCTTTGGATTAAAAAAACTAAGTGACAAAACTACAAAGAGGAAGGTACACCCCTGGTGTACCTTCCCCTAAGAAAGTGTTAGGTGACAGTAGCTATCGCGATTTGACGAAGGCCTTTGTAACTTTTGTCGTAAATAAAAGCCGTAGGATCGTCTTGCATAAATTAACGCGAGCTATAACATGAATATTCCCGTGTGTAATTTTTTGCGAGCTTTGATCGACAGCTTTCGTATGGGAAGCTTTTTGTCTTGCTTTATATCGATTTAAAAAATCTTTGAGCTTACGAAGTTCTTAATAGAGAAAATATAATTTGGCGCAAGTAAAAAAATGAATATTAATGCTTTTTTAATTACATAAGATTCTTCAAGGTAATAGGGAAATTATACCATTTCAGTCTGGTCATCTCTAGCCGATAATATACATTGGTTGAATAACATCAAGACTCAAAAAAAGTATTGACACAAGATGTGTAGTCAACTTCCGACCAGAACATAGCAGATGTATGTTTAGAAAGGGCAAACATAACGGTGGAATGGAGCAGACATGAAGAGTTTGACAGACAAAAAAATGTTAGGTTCCGTGAAAATACAAACGAGTTTTTATTTAAAAATCGACAGATAGTTTAATAGTTCTTTCGTGTAAATATAAATCAAATGGTATAGAATAAGATACTGATACAAGATTAATGTACTTTATGAACTAAACAAACACTACTTGAACACTAGAAACTTCTCGTAATACACAAATTGCCTAAACAAGAATACCGTCATGCCTAAGTATCATACGAAATCCGGACAATGTACCAGATATTTATAGCCCCTATAGACTAAGTCCAAGTGGACAAATTTACGACACTCCGATCCTAATAAATCATTTTCAGTCGGGACGTTTTAAATACATTTTTATACTCAAACCCGATGTAGACTCGGGCGAAATTTATAAGTAATTTACGAATAAATCTTCCTAAGGGGGACTTTTTGCTACCTTATCATACAATGTAAGGAGACTATTAACGTCATGTACTGATAATTGTCACACATATTTTAAAATTTCTCCCTCAATAGACATCGGCTTTTGTGCTCGTTTTATGTGAAATAGGGAATGTAACAATGAAGACTGATCGAGGAATTCCGAAGGAAATTAGAATGAAGAACGTTTTTTTCTGATTTACGGGAATATTTTAATAATTGTGGAATTATCTTTTGTTACAGAAGGTGAGTGCGGAACACAATACAGCCTATTAGCTAGGTAATAAGGGTCTCAATTCGATACGTAAGTAGCATTTAATTAATAATAACAAACATCCTATTACGTGTTGGCATTGTCCTTATTCATCTTTGAGTTGCTATGAGATTTTTTTTATAATATAGGTAATATGTAACTATATTTTAAAATATTCTCAACTATGTATCATTTTGAATTTAAATATATTACAATTGTACAAAATAATGGAAAAAATGTTTTTTGACGTGAAACTAAAATTAATGTATGTTTTTTTATTATATTTAATGTCGTGTGTTACATATGGGTATGGTTACCAAGTTATGATAATATGTCAACAGCTTCGTATATACAAATTTAGCCCAAAAAAAATTAAATTCTTTTAAGCCCTTCTACTAACATTTTATTGACATTTTCCAAAAATTCTTTAAAATAGAAATGACAAAAAACATAATCTGTAAATTAATTTAAATATAATAATTTAAGTCCGATCATCTGATCATTGTTAATTAGTGACCCTATCGTATCTAATCAACTATATTAACCGTATTTATACAAACAATAGCCACCCACAACCGGAAGCCATTGAACCATTCAGGAAACGCATTTGTTTTGTGTCATCGAACCGACACCAAAACCAACAATCAACTAAATTATCTATGTTATGTCTATTTTAATGCTTGAAGTTTTAAACGCATGGCTATTTTCTTATGAAATAATTTTCTTTGTAAGGGAATATTTACGTTTGTTTCTATTTATATTAATTATAGCAATCAATCCCAAATAAAACAGTCCAATCCAGTGAAAAGATAATCATTCTTATAAAAAAAATACGACTCAATTTTACAAGACTCAACTCATTGAATGAAGACTCAGATGACTAGTAATTTTAGTCTTAGGACTCGAGTCCGATTTATGTAAGCTGAGAAAACTCTTGTTGGACACACCGAAACACCCGAACATATCAAAACTATTTAATTACTTGTATGTCTTTAATTAAAAGTTAATTGTCACTGCTTTACGGTCAAGGAAAACATCGTGAGGAAAGCTACATACCTGAGAGTTCTTTAAAAGGTTCTCAAAGGTGTATGAAGTCTACTAATTCGTCAGCACGCCACCGTGCTGGCCAATTATGGCCTGACTCTCTCAATCTGAGAGAATACACGTGCCCAGCAGTGGTACAATAATGGTTTGACGGTTATCATCTTTAAAAAAGATTATAGCTTAGCTTATGAATACCTTATCTAAGATTTATACCCTTTCATCTGTATGTTTTAAAGATGACCTTTTATGGTTTTACTTCGGTTGCTTCCCTACCGCACTTATTACAGCCTATTTAACAGCAGTGTTTAGCGCTGCTGGTTTCCAACTTAACTAAAAGCTTCTTAAAAAACCTTAAATTTACAACTGCATGAGCCAGACAAGTATCTTAGGTATGACATTAAATAAATTGTCTATAGTTACAACTTTACGTATTTAGTGCAGACAAAGCCGTGATTACATTAACAAGCGGCGCGACGAGCGAAGCGGAAAAGTAACCCGCCTTCCGTCTCTATTTGCGCTCACAATGCGTAATGACGATCGTTAGTAACTGCGACTCGCTTGCACGGTAATTGACATTATTTTCCAATTTCTCTCATTTTTTCCTGGATAATGAAATCGCGCGAAATCGTAACCAGCCGTCTGTGTACCGATTTGTGCGCAAATGTAGCGCAATTTGTATCTACTAAAGTAACATTTCCTGTGCAAAGTTATGGATATGCTGATTTTTTTTCCTTAAGCTTTTAAACTGTTATTCAATCGGACACAATTTATTATAACATTTAAAATAACTGTAAATTTGCAAAAATATTTAAAACATTGTGGTAGTGGAAATTTTGTGATAAATAATAACATAGAACACGTTATTATAAGTCTAATCGCGTTTGTTTGAGTTTTTATTAACTAAACTCAATATGTCAATACTTAAAATTCTCATTTTAGTTTTAAAGGTGCTATAGTAAAAACGTAAGTTCCGTCTTCTCTTTCCATTCTTTAATTACTCTGATCACTCCATAACATTCCAATTGGAGGTCTATTCTCTCGCTTCAGAGCAATATCCACAACGATCTATCACCTTAGAGAGCAGTTAGCTCTCTCTACATATAATTTAAAGCCATTAAAGACATCTGCAGACCCCAGCAATGAGCTCGCTTACTTGGGATGCGTAGCGTCCCTCTGGTGCCCTTTTTTCTGTTCATACGTGCGGGGTGACTTTTTCAAGCAAGGGGTGAAAGCGTGGGGTGGTACTCATGTTTACGACTCCAATGTTCTTGACTCATATACCTCGTTTTATGAAAAACTCTGTCTTGAATTGCCGTTTTGAATCATTATCGTGTGTCGGTGCGTGGAAACCGTTCGTGTCTTTAACGATACGTGTATGCTGTAATATGAGTTAAATTACTTAGCGTTTTATATGCGCATAATGGTTTATTCCTTAAATTATGAGCCTTCGGAAAGCGGTTACGTAAAGAACATATCGTTAATATTTGCATGTGTACGGAGTTATATGAAGCGATTGATATGAAACATTTTGGTTTACAATTACTAGTAATATGCAAACATGATAACGCTTCACTTTTAGTTACTGAATCTTACTAATATTATAAATGCGAGAGTTTGTGAGGATGTATGTGTTTTGGTTACTGATTATTACTGCTGGTCGGATTTCCCTAAAATTTAGCACACAGATAGTTTATGCCCTACTGCAACAAATAGAATTCTCATTACGGGTTGACGTGCTTGAACGAGCGGAGCCGCGGGAATAACCTAGCATTATAGATTATTATTTTTAATAAAGAGAAAAATCTCGCTATATAGACATACATTATTTTGGAAATTAACACCAACAATTAGATACTCATAA
This sequence comes from Cecropterus lyciades, assembly GCA_002930495.1. Lineage (NCBI taxonomy): Eukaryota > Metazoa > Arthropoda > Insecta > Lepidoptera > Hesperiidae > Cecropterus > Cecropterus lyciades. The sequence goes on along the minus strand of MOOZ01000001.1, from coordinate 268,380 downwards.
GTGTATTATCGTTAAGTATTATCTAATACAGTCATAGATAAACTCAGTTAGTCATGGTTTTCAACCTTTAAACTCAAATAAACTATTAACAATCTCTTTGAATACAATGAATACAATTCGTATTAAACACTTTCGACAGAAGTTTATCCCAAACTAAACATGTGAAAAAATTTATTAATATTTTGTAAAATAGCATACGATAAGCGTAATACACATTTTTGCGTATCGTTAATGCAAAATTAAGAAAATAAATTGTACTTAAATACGCAATCTCACACGTAATATAAATTGTCATGAACAATTGTATCGAGAGCCCTGACGTAAGTGGATATTTTTAGCGCTAGAGATTAGCGTAAGAGAATTGACGTCATTTTATTATTGCGTTAATAAAAATATAACAAATTGAGGTTGCGATTACGTTGACTTTTTGGATAAAGAATTTTCTGATATAAATTACAAGGATACCTTATACATACGTATACAAACAATTGAAGACTCGCGAAGCGGAGCGGTCGCCATACCGATTTGACAAGCAGTCGGTTCTGGGTTCGAGTCCCGGCCAGACATTTTTGGGTCTGGGTGTTCGTGTTAGTTAAGCTATGGTTTTAGTTATGTATTAGTTATATTCTTACTACAAAGTAGTAATATCTTTAATTTTCAGTTCTAATATTAATGATATTAATAATTAAAAAATATGCTAAAGTGTTACAATGTGTGGTAAAAAAGTAACTTTTATCATAACTTTGAACTTATAAATAAGCATGCAGTCCACTTGTGATAGTAAGTAGCCACTGCCGTCCATTGACATCAGTAATCAACCTCAAATAAGATCAGGATTACCTGCGGTTGGCCACGGCTAAGTTTCCTTATTCTGAAAGGATTATCAAATCTAGCAGTTTGTATATAATTATAACATAACTATGGCGTTAAGTCTTCTCAATATGGGCAAAACATAGCCCTACACACACTATAGCACACTACTGCACTACACATTAGTGTAGTAGTGTGCTATAGGCGTAGATCTAATACTTGTGAACTAAAATTGCAAAAACAAACGTGTTTAATCAAAACGCACCCTGATTAAAGCGGCGTCCCTCGGCCATAAAAAACATTATCGCCCTCCGAATAAAAAACATAAAAAGCAAACACAATAGGACAGTTCGATCAGATGCATTCGTTATTGGCAGTTAGGCGCATCTTGCTTTACTGATCTTAGTTACATCCTATGTAACAATGGTTCTTGCTGCAATGTGAATGAATTTTACATGAACTTTGCTAGTTAAACGTGTGAAACATATTATATTTACCTCGCTGCATAAGTTGCTTAGAATTTACTTAATGCTTTAAATTTCAAATGATTTATTGTATTTTCTATAGAAACACGTAGGTAAACTTCTCCTCTCCTCTGTCGTCTACGTCCAACAGTTGGATAGATGACCGCTACTGGGTAAATTGCATGCACGCTTCCCTACGGCATGTTACGCCATAAGACCTGGTCATTAGTATTTTTCCTTGGCTATATCCTGTAACCCTTAGCTCCTTCCATGGTTCCAAATTGGAGTAGTAATATAAAACATAAATGCTTTCTACACTCATAGCCCCACACTAAAATTTTCTCCTGTGTCGTGGGTGCCATGGACACACAAAGACTACATACGAAAGAATACACAGAAACCCAGACCCAGAACAGAAATCGAAACTCATCATTCAGATGTCCGTCTAACCAGGGATCGAACCCGGGACCCACTGCTTGTTAGACTGGTATGCTGACCGGTACTCCGCAGCGGTCGTCAGTAGTAGTGTGATGGGTTTTTCTTAGGGATATCCTTCTTATAGGGACTATTTTATCTTGTCCTTACCAGCGTTCTAATTTGAAGGATGTTGTAAGGGAGACATACTTATTCACCGAGGTGTTCAAACTTAGTCCTTAAAGGCACCAACGCATCCTTGATCAACCTGAATTATTCTTCAGGGGTAGCAACGCGTTTGTGACCAACCTCGGGTGAAACTTATCTGGAGTTATTTACAGACGTGTACGCTCGGCAGTATCCACTTACTATCGGGCTCCACGCCCGTTTGCTACTAAAAACTAGCTGACCCGGCTGACTTCGTCCTATCTTAACTATGAAATTAATTTTGAATTAATTTTGAATTCGAATCTGTAAGACTGACAGTTATGCCAAACGCTATAAGGTTAGGTTTGTTGATTTTTTTTTATTTTTTCACGCAACTTTCCTACTATTTTCTTTAATTAGAACCTTCTCCTAATAGTAACAAACGCAGCAAAAAAGAATTAGCGAAATCGGTCCAACCGTTCACGCGCAATGCTATGACCAAGCGGAAATAGGGATACATTTTTATATATATAAAAAAATAACACACGCTTTCTTCACTCACAGCCCCACACTATGATTTTCTCCTGTGTCGTGGGTGCCATGGACACACAAAGACGAAAACACAAACACCCAGACCCAGAACAGAAATCTAAACTAATCATTCGGATTTCTGTCTGGCCGGCGATCGAACCCGGGACCCACTGCGTGTCAGACCGGTATGGTGACCGCTCCGCCACGCGGGTCGTCAAATTCATATATAGATATTCATATAAAAGTAAAAAATAAAATACTCTATAACTTAGAAGCAACTGTAAAGTCGTTAGAATTCCATTTATTTACTTTTATAGCCTCTGCCGCAGTATTGATTGAACTAGTATCCATTTAGCTCGTTGTTTAATGGCTTCATGTGTGAAAATGGCCATCAAGAGTTAATACCTATTATTGTAACTGAATGATGTACTGTCTATTAAAAAATAAAGTCTGCTACATTATATCATCGTCCCTTGTTAACAACATTCCCTGTTTTCTTTTTATCGGGTTTAAGTAGCAGACGAGCAAGCAGTCCATCTGATGGTAAGTGGTCATTGCCGCCCATGGACATCTGTAAGCAACTTCATATAGAACAGGGGTTCTATCTGAAGTTGATAGAACCCCTAATAATAACCTAATAAGTAAAACCCCTATATAAATGAGCCATGCCGTGTGTGAACAAATATTCAAAATATATTTTAAATAGAATTAGAACAAACTAATAGAACATCGAGTAGTTTGTAAACTGCTTACTGCTTTACTGTTAATCTAACAACACTTTAAGCCAATTGGGCTGTTGAGCATTTCACTTTGAAATGCTCAAGTAGACATACATAGGTACATACACTGGAAGTTCATAACCATCGTTCTGATGCAGACAGACAAAAATAATTCAAACTCATAGTAAGAGTCATGTTTATATGTCTGCCTGCCTGTATCATGATTGCTGAACTACTTTGGTCACCAAATTATAATAATAATTATTATTAATTAACGTTTATAATTTTAAATCTAATTACAAAAAAATGTTATACAAAAAGTATGTCTAAATAATATTAACATCAAGATAATAAATAAAATAACAAAGAAATAAGTCTTACACGCTTGTATTATTATATCGGATCGGAAACCGAAAGATTTTCCTTACTTCGCCTTTAAGATAGCCAGCAAAACAAAAAATAGCCCTAGGGGTGAAATCTCAAAGCATTGAGAAAAACAGTCGGGCACATTTCTGGCGATATGCTTAATGCACCCCCACACAAATTATCGATTAGAAGCTTTTTTATGCAAGAGGGAGTGCTTTAGGGGAGCGAGCAGGGGCGCACGGCTGAAACAAAAAACCCAAGTGAAGAGTGAAATAAAAAGTTTAAACAAGTTGGATTGCAATGCCCCTAAGACGTAGGAAAATCAATAGCCGATGCCGCCCGATGCAAATCTTCTGCACATTTTGAATTTTCAATTCCCTGTATATTTGAGACGCTATCAGCTTGTTTTCTTTTAAATGAACCATACTTAGATTGGTTGAATTGAATCTTCACTCATTGGTGGCACGCGAACTTCGATGACAGAGTATTCGCGATTTGATAAATTTTAACTTTAGAAAACATGCGGCTATCACAAATCAAATATTGAAAAGAAGCCAGCAATCTAGATATTCAAAACTGCCCGTATTTTGGCAAACGAACATGTCTATTGATTTCTAACTACATTTGCATACAATTTTAAAAAGCGAAATAGTCGTTGCTCTTTTGTTATTTGGCTTAAAAATAGTTTTTTCCACTTATTCAAGAGAAATCATGGGAATTTGAAGAAAATGCCTTAAGTATTATAAAAATATAATCCTTTTTGTAACCTTACACAAACCTTCAGACCGGGAAAGCCTTCTTATTCATCATTTAGATTTCCATCCGGGAACTGAACCCGAGACACGGACGAGAAGTTGTATTTCACTACGCAAATATATTATAGTAAATCTGATATTTTTATTAAGAAATAAAAGTAATGAAACGTTTAGTCTACATAAACTACTAGTTATCGTTCAACTAAGAACGGCCATCATACCGATCTGGCGTGAAGAGAGTACTGGGTTCAATTCCTGACTAGGCACAAATTATATGAATACAAACACCCATTCCTTTTGTGTCCATGGTACCAAAGTTACATGGAATTATCAATGTAAAATCGGTATTTTTATTATTCTCGTCATAATATATTTATACTAACTCGTACATAACAATCAATCAACGCCAACTCATATAAAAAGCGCTCCTTGCAGAATCCTTAGCCCACTCTGCCCAATTAAGGACCGGGCTCAGATGCGCACTCTTCTTGATCGCTCGAGCGTCATCTTTAAATTTCCGTCGTTAAGATTTAATTTTTATCAACCCCCATAGGGTGGCCAACCTGTCGCGCCAAATATTTTCTCCGTAGTTTTTCCCTCCGATGGCACTTACTCCCCTTCTGTACGCATTTTTTTATCATTAAAACTGGGAGTGGGGTCGCCGAACCCGGTGTTGCCAACCCGCTGTCATAACACAACACAATCATACGGAACCGCGTGTTTTTTGAGGCAACATCGCATTTCATAATCGAGTTTAAGATCTAGATTCTCAAGTCTAGTTTGGACTAGTAATGTGAACTTCATAAACAGCTTCTGTGATACAGTTCTTACTGTAAAAAATATTGGTGTTTTAAATTTATGTGACATGACAGTGTTCTCAACGTCATGTCACATAGCTATTGATACTCATTGATCAGCCAAGCAGTACTTGGCTGATCATGGTTGAATTACGTTGTGACACAGTCACAGGATTTTTCTAATTTGAACTTCACGTATAATTTCTATAGCACAGTAATAAGTAATTTATATTGGTCATTTCAATGTAAGTACTATGATAATGTACTCGACATACTTCACAAAGATCAGTCATTGATCAAGTCAATGAATGGTAGTGTATCTTTATTAAAAAAAAGTGATGACATACAGTCATAAATTTGAAAACATACGTGATATTGTAAGTACACACAATAATGCCAAAAATCGAAATGAGAAAACACAGGTGACAATAACTTACACCACTAAAGTGACAAACGTGGAGTTAACTACACAAATTAAAATGAAAAGTGTCAGGCAACAGTGATAGGTTTAGGTCCAATAAAGTCACGGATGACACATTTCACTTACCCTCAATACGGTTGTAATTAAGCCGGCTTCGCGTTAATTACAGGCCGCTGACACACCTCCCTCCGATTAATTTCCTTTGACGCGGCCTCAGACTTTGTTTTCCTTTGCTGTTTACCTCGGTGCTACGGTATCGGTGTTATTTATTGTAATATCACGTACGAGTATCGATTATTATTGTAATCGTCGCTTATTTATTGCAAAATTCCTCAAGTCAAAAATATCGTTTTTTTTATCAGACTGAAGTACCAAACGAGCATGCAGTCCACCTGATGGTAAGTTTTATTCCTGCCCCTGGATACCTGTAATCTACTTCATATAGAACAAGGGTTATCTGAAGTCGAAACGCAAAAATTGCTTCACGCTTGAACTAAATATGGCGTTGGTACCTTCTCGGTCGAACTACACTGGTTTTACTACCTGACATTTACTAAGAAGTATTAAACGACCTTGCAGTTCAACTGTTGGTAAGAGACCTATGCTACTTATGAACATCTGTAATCTACACCTGATAGAATTGAAGCCTGACCTGCATTCGGCTGCAAGTGCATTGTTACGTATGAGACCTTAGTTGAAAGGCCACATAAAAGTCTCTGACCTAAATACGAAGCCACTATCTTCGTCCTCTGTAGTGACAACGCAATCAAATTGACTTCAGGTAGAATTTGTTTTATTTGGATTTGGTTGCAGACGTTCATAGGCGGCAGTTACCTTACCTTAGCTACTTTACCATGATGTGAATTGAATGCTAGTTTGATACTCTTATATTCTAGAAAAATGATAATTCTACTTTCCCACAACCTTCTAACCAGAACTCACTAGCGTTAAGTGCTATTGAGTTCTTTTAATGTGCCGAAATAAATAACAAAGTAACATATATACCGTGATTGTACACTTCTATCCTCTTCACATAACGTATCAAGATAACGTTAAGCACGCAGACGAAATTAAGGTAAGTAAAGCTGAAAAGTTGCAGAAACAAAACTCCCATAATCTCATTAGCGGTAGACGCAGCGTCTAATCCACATCCCATCAGCTAATTAATCCCACCAAGTTTATTTTCTGAAGTTACAACTTGGCCGGAAGTAATTTCACGCCAACTATAGCCACTTGACTGATTGCCAACGAATAAAATAGTTAAAGCGATGAAATTTAAGGTAGTACTTCTACCTTAAATTTCATCGCTTTAACTTTAAAGTAACTTACTTTACTTTTAATGTAACAACATTTATGTAAAAAAGAACGTACGTGACGTGATAACCTCTTTCCTTTGGGAAGCAACACGACTTGCAAAGCGTCTTGCAAAGACGAGCAAAGAGACTTGCACACGCAAGTCACACATGGCAGTGGTGGAACTTAATAATAATAAATAATTAAATATGTCTGAGCATACACTTATGATTCTTTACAATCGATTAAATAACCACTGTAGTCCATTCTGACATCTCATTACGCATATAACAAACTTGAGTTTTTATACTACCTACGAAGTAAAATCGTTAGCGTCATTCGGAAAAGGGCACAACAGCATCTAGTTGTAGCGCCGACAACTCCTTACGTAACGTATTTTTGTTACATAGAGTTTCAAATTACAACTATTCTAAAAAAGTTTTACTTTGAAGAAAAGACATAACGCCAATTTGTGAATTTAATTCCTGCCAAGATATTCACGAGAAGAGAAGGATTGGTGCTACACAAGACCGATATTACATATTTTAGGTCATTAATTAAATCTTTTCTAGGTGTCTTCCCTCATATCGTTCTGACAATGACAGACATCTAACCTGAAAAGATAACTTAAACCCAGCTAAAATTAGACGTGCAATTGACCTCAGAGGTGATTCGTCTGTTTTAGAATAAGTTAAAAATGCTTTAAGACATACCGTACCACAGACATGCGTATTTCTTACTTGGGACCCAAAAAATATATAGGTGGCTATACTACAGAACACTACATATTTTACATATACTTTACATATATTCGGATACTTGTGATGAAAATTATCATCTGAAACAGCGACTGTAAAGAATATTAGCTTATCGCTAGCAGTGAAGCATTTCGTTTAGTATGGACCGAACTTCACACTTAGCTCTCTCGGTAAACACTCATGACGTTTCCTAATTAACGGACGCAATTAGCGGTCGTAGGGGAGGGAGGGGTGATAAGTGGTTGGAACGGAAAAAGTTGGGAAAATTCGAGAGCTTACGGAAAAACGTGAGGCGCTTGCTTCACGTCTGATGGGTTACAATGTTAGCGTGACCTTGGACCCTAAAGGGAATTGTACCTTCGTTATTGTAAATCTGCTTCATATGAAATATCCTGTATCATTTGAACTTTTAGGGTTTAAAACAATAAAGTAGGCATATTAAACCGTAATAAGTAGGTGAATGAAAGTTTCTTAGACAAGGTATGTGTTAATATCGCAAAAATTGTGACAATTATTAAAAATAACAAATCTTAAAGGGGTTCCCTTAATCCCACAAAAGAAGTGTTTTACAATGTTTTTTTTTACTTTTTTCGTCATATATAAAATTTATAATATACACAAACGTTTATAGTAAAAACTTGAAAATAATAAAAAGCTGCGAAGATTTTATGCGGCTTGTGCCAACGAAGATAATTTTGGTAAAACAGTACCAGCATATCATATTAATTTCGAAAAATAAATCTTTTTTAAAATATAATGCCGGGAATTCAAACCCAGATCTTTAACCAACGAGACATAAAATTAATATAATTGTATATTAATAACATATTACATTCAATTGTTAGGTATTTTTCTAATATTCTTCTAAAGTCTCATCTCATACATACAACCTTAAGTTTAAGCACAGAATATAACATATACATAATACGTATATCTTTAATATGCTTTCAATTTTATTGAAAGTTTTCACGAAGTACAATGGGCATAAACAGTGATTCAACGCAGAAGTTGGGAACATAAAGCTCCCGATGTTTGAAACAAAACTTTCGCAGGCCTAGCCGGCTGACAGTTGCATCAACAGAATAAATATGGATAAAGTTCGAAGACGTACACGACATCACACGTGGTTTATCAAATTTTGAAAATAATATTATGAGTTATTTAAGAATAAAAATTAAGTACAAAAACTAAAACCCGACGAATGAAAAACGGCATACCAATGTCCTGGGGTTTATATACATATATCATATAGTGAATACCCGTAAAATATTAAAATGTATCTATTCCGCGATAATATTAGTCTAAAATCATATAACGCTTAAAGAAGTTTTCACTTCAAAATCACGTGCAAAAAGTATATAACAATATAATTGAAATTTGTATGTACAAACAATTCAAAATTTATCGTTTATGAAAGAAATAAATATGCCGTAATATTAGTCATAGTCTTATGGAACTTCTCAGTTACTCAGGAAGACGCTGCTGCCCTTCTACTTGATTTTGATCCACGTGAGCTCCAGCAGCATCCTGAACAGAATTAAAAACGAACTAGACTACGAATCTACCCAAATTCTAGATTCTAACAGACTAGATTACAAATACTGTGTCAGTGCAGTGTCGTTGACGGTTCATTGAAATTATGCTGAGGTAGCCTCGTTGCTTGAATTAAATAAATTATTATTAAGCTTCATATGTAATAAAATATTCGGTGTATGGAGATTTTTTATTCATATAATGTCTTTAAATGTACAATTAATCATTTTCATCTTTTTTGGAAAATGTCCTTCAAACACGCGTCGGGCATAATTTATGGCAACATCGACTGGAAATTTCCATCTTAATTACGAATTCATTGATACCCATGGAGACCAAATGAAAAATAGCTCTTACTCTCATAGTCTCGTCTTATTAGCATTCCGCCCCCGTGCGTTTTCCGATGAGTAATTGCTTTCTTAATTCGCGTCATCCATCCTCAAAATAGGGCAATTTTTCTTTTGACTTCACCGGCCTTGTGTGGAATTAATGTCTATGGAAATACGTATTGGGAAAGAACACTGAACGCTGTTAGATTTAATATTTATTGGAAAAAATTACAAGGTGGTAGAACCAGTGTATTTCGACCGGGGAAGTACCACCACCACACCTATTCCTTTCGTGAAGCAGTTCTTGCGTTTCGGTGGAAGGGTGAGGTTGCCGGCTCATTTTAATCCTTGGGAGTAGCAACGCATTTGTGATTGACTTACAGATAGAACTCCTATTATGAAGTTGCGTTTGCTGCTTCAGTCTGATAAAAAAAAGAAATGGCAGAATCTGTATCTTTCAATTACCGACCGACTTATTTTAGACGTCACTAGCCTTTTAACGCGACTTAATGTGTATTACTTTGTCGTGTCAAATACAAATCAATACGATTTGTATTTGACACGACAAAGTAACAAATATCCATCTATCTACATAAATTTTCTCCTTTATTATATTAGTTATTTGCTATTGCAAAAAATAGTGGATATCATCACAAAATTAAGTAGTTGGAGTTACTGGATCGGAAACTTTGACCCAACGATACTTTCACTTAAGTACATTAAAATGAGTTAATTCTTAAAAACATCGGGTTTAAAACTATTGGATTTCCAGGTTTATCATATTATTCTCTCGATATTTCTCAATTCTTAATGTCTTCGGAGAAACTGTGATAAGGTTTATGAAATAAACTCTACCCGAGTTTATTTCAATATTGGATTGATTACAGCTCCGTAGAACCGCGATTTCGTACGTACTATCTCTTCAACGAATCTATGTAATTTCGCATTGGGAATTTACATATAACAGGACATACAAGAGTGAAGCAAACTTTTTATATTTCTTCTAATATGGGTCTAATAAATGTAGATATTTAGTATGATATTGTGAAATTTTGATCTCTTTCAGAAAATAAATATTAACTACAAGATGTAATTTATCAAAACCAGGTCTAAGCCAATTTATGTGTACAATATTAAAATCTATATAACTCCGTAAAAGCCCACCTTAAACGTAATTAGAGCGATCGGCGCACAAAATATTTTAAAGCGCAATTTTAACAATTTCTCAGAAATAATTTCCCCGTACTCGTATTTAATTACAGCCGTCTTTGACGCTGTGCTTTTTACAATGGCGTTTTCGTTTACTGAAAATTCAATGAAATTTTTACAACTCATAATAATAGCCATAAGGTAGTGAAAGCGGGTTTAACAACGCAAATCGTTAGCCGTTGTTTGCGACCCGATGGCTTTTTTTCCCTTCCTAGGCATTAATTTATTCCCCGAAAATATAAAAGGATTCTGGGGAGACGACGACGTCGTTAGCGATATTGTAATTTTATTATTTGTATTTTCCCGAATACTTTTAATCACCAGGAGCGGTTGAATGGGTGGAAGCGCTGCTGTATCGCTGGCGTCCAGCGAATAATTTTATAAACGATGAAAGTCTCGTATTGGATCATACATAATTAAATGACGCATTTATTCTATTCATGTATATATTTGAAACGATATATGAATACAATCTTTCGTCACTAAATGAAATAACTTTAAATTAACGGAAAAATAATTTATATTATGTGCAATGTGCATAGACTATAACTGACTTTGAACACGATAAGAGAACTAAGAATTAGAATATGTTATGTATGTTGCTATCCCTAAAAACGAAATTAAAATGCCTTATTTGACGAGATCCAATGAAGGTGGTAGAGCTCTTTGTGGTTCAACTCCGGAAGCACCACCGCCACACCTATTTCTGCTGTTGTGTTCTGGTCTGAAAGGTGTGGTAAGGGAGACATACTTTTCCGAAGCATTCCATCTTCCATCAAAAAAAACATAAATATTAAAAAAAAAATCTTAGCGACAATATCGAGT
>MOOZ01000001.1:240505-256618 GCA_002930495.1 Cecropterus lyciades | reverse complement strand
GCCACTTACCATCAGGTGGGCTGCATGCTCGTTTGCTACTTTGCTACTATATAAAAATAAAAAAAATCCAAATTATCTATTTTTATCGCGTAACAGACTTGGTAGGCATTAGATTTTGCAAAAAAAATATTGCTTTAAATATAAAAAAAAAAAAAACATAAATAATAAAAAAAAAATCTTAGCGACAATATCGAGTAAATATTTATTTCTTTCGTATTCTGCTAAGTATCTGGTAGAGAGAAAATAGAAAAACATCGTTTGCTCTTCAAGTGTAAGACAAGACAGTCAGGGGAAGAAAATCAGATTTCAATTTCAATTAGCGAAGGATCTTCGTGGAATGATCCAAATCAAGTGAATGAGTATTGATGAGTTTGTTCGTTAATATAAATGAGTCATTTGAACAGGGATGCTCAATCAGCCTGTGTTTATTATTGGTTTATTTTGGACAAATCACCCTAATCTACTGTAGCAATTTGTAAATTAGTCCTGTATTATATTGTTCGACTCATTAAGAGTGGGGGTAATATCCCTCATGGCATAAGGTACTGTTATGGTATACGTTGTACATATTTGTAGGAATTCATTTCTGGAGGGACAAATAAATAGGGAGTATAAGTGCCTCGTGGATTTCCTCTTTTTCTGTCATTTCAGGGCAGTTATTAACAAAGTAAGAAGTCTCCGAAATATTTATATTATTCTATAAAAAACCCTTATAACAATATCTCAGAGAAAGGGTAGAGTTCAGCAAAGTAAGTTTGTATCAAATTTCGTAAAACAAAGTATTTTTAATGTGGTAGCTAATTGACATATAATACGGTCATAATCAATCTTCAGGTTGAATAAAAAATCACATTTGCCCATATTTTCTTATAGACTTTTTCAGACATTTTTGATCTTACGTTCATAAATATGTAACTTTGTAAAAAAGCTAAGTAAATTTCCCTGCACATACTGTAACTTGGATATAAATTTAAAAATCTCTATGGATTACCTCGTTCATTATTAAACTCTGCAAAACTAGGTATGCATTTTTATTTTATAAGCCTTTTTCACCGCATATTAGAATGTGGGGTAAACCCCATACATGGCGGTTAAAAGAATCAATTACACCCATCGATTCCCACTTATCTAAGCAATCAATACTTTTTTCTTCGTCCGATAATTAGAGGCGGCGATGCACGCAAGCCAGAAATAATTCATTAGCTTCCTACTTAGGTATAATTATGAATAATCTTATTATCATAGTTAAATATACAAAATAGATATTTTAGGTTCCCTAATAAAACGCTAATATAACTCTATATTAGCGTTTTTAGAGCACATAATAAAATTGTGTATGTATCTTAGTTTGGAGTTGTTAAAAGGCAACTCCAAAATAACAACCCGACTAAAACAGAAGTAGGGTAATGTTTTTTGATCGTATGTTTGTATGTATGTTATTTCTTTACTAAAACGGCTTAACGGATTGTAATATATAACATATCACTGGAATCTTCTTAGTTTATTGAGTGACATAGGCTATAAATTATTACAAGAACCAAAATACGCAACTGCTAATAGTCTTAGCGGTCGTGTTTTATGTTTTCATACTAGTGTCTTTTAAAAGAATTAAAAGAATGAGTCTCATCATTACACGCTCACACGCTACACGCTTTCTACACTCATAGCCCCACACTAGGATTTTCTCCTGTGTTATGGGTGCCATGGACACACAAAGACGAATACACAAACACCCAGACCCAGAACAGAAATCTAAACTCATCAATCAAATTTCTGTCTGGCCGGGGATCGAACCCAGGACCTATTGCCTGTCAAACCGTTATGGGGACCGCTCAGCCACGCGGGTCGTCACATGGATGCCATATCTCTGCAATCGATACCAATTTCTTCCAAGTGCCAGCTTCGATAATTAGAAGCTATGATGCACGCGAGGCACAAATAATTAATTAACTAACCCCACTTAGTACTACAATCACTTACGCTGTCAGTATGACGTTTGAAATTAGTAAACGGCGACTTCGCTGAAATTGCTGATAGTTCAGAAATAATTGGATAATAATGTGTATTTTAGAAATGGTTGTGGAAATTTGGTAGGCTGTACCCTGAAAAATTAACTAAGGTAGTCGTTTCTATTTAAAAGGTCTTTTTTTGCCGCAGAAGAATGCCTGTATCAGTTAAAAAATCAAATGGTTGTATGGTTGAAGCATATTTATAAAAAAGAACTACAGTAATTGCGTTTATAAACTTTGGTTAGCAAACAATGTGCGTTAAAAAAATTAAAATTAGAATGGTATTTCGCCGTAATTTTGACATTCCATTGAATCCTTTATTGACTTGCTTCTATCAATTACATCTTGTAATCAATAGACCACAATTAGAATTAGTATCTAATTGTCGTAAACGTTAAGCGTTAAGCGCTTGAAATTATCGCTGAAGCGGCTGAAGGGCAAAAAAATAATTGGTTGACAGACAATCAATCAATCATTATTAAATGACATTATTCAATCTACAAATTATCGAGAAAAAGAAAGGAACTAAATTATGTTTATACACTAGATTCAACACGCGTGTTTCTACGTTTTATGTTCAAGGGAAACCCTTGAAAATATTTGGATTCGAAAATAAACTAAGCCTTATCGTTAAGTCTGGTTGTACAATAAAGTCTTGATAAAGAAGATCTAGAAGTTTCTGTATAGTAAATAAGAGATCATACCTACTAATTTTCCCAACGCGCTTCAACAAGTCAAATTATTAATTTTTTATATATATTTTCCTGTCTTACCTTATATAGTAAATTTACATATCATAAAACACAAACAGACATAAAATTTTTCATCATTTCCGTTTAATAGATAAATAATTCATTATCAAACCACTCTTGCTGTACAATCACCATGTCATGAACACTTAGCCAGTGCAATTACTAACACCGACGCTACGAAGGTTGCAATAATTGGATAATAGGCCAATATGCAGTATCGTGACGTGATGTCACAGCGGAGGCTTTCGTATAAAGTCGATAACGTATAAAAACTAAGTGTTACTTGTAATTAATTGTCCCTTCTTAGGTAAGGTTCCCTCGTGCTATTTGAACGACCATTCACTTTAGTATAGCTATTTATTTATATGCATTTAAACGTATATATTTTTGTAATATAGAAGTATAAAATAAACAGTTAAAATGTTGCAAAAGATACGTCATCCTTACATTGAAGAAATGTGTCCAGAACAGCAAATTGAGAAAAGTGTTAAATTTTACGGGAACCTAATTGGCCGGTGTAATAGTATCCTCTCGAAACCGTTTTCAGAATATTTTTTTATAACATAGAAGTAAAGAAATGCAAATGAGCATGCAGTCCCCTTGCTGGTAAATTGTCACTTCCATCCATGGACATCTATCAATCCTCTATAAGATTTATCTAACCTGAGATCGACCGTAGATATTTTGCTACTTCTAAAGACTAGGCAATCATGTATGTCGTCATGCGTGGTGACACATCTGTGATCTGGCTGTGATGTGATGGGGCTGGTTACAATTGTCCATGCGTGCTATTTCAATCAAAGAAAAAGGTAGTTTTGGGCGTCCATGAATATACAATAAACCAATATGTCAAAACTGAAAGTTTAAAGTGTTATGTCTTCGCCTATGTCCGTTTGTTTGGGTAAAGATATATTCGAAATTGCTGAGTTCATTATATTTATTTCGACTTTACAGGAAGTTTAAATAATTACAGGAAGACTCAAGCGGAAGTACGTCCATTAAAGAAAAAGTAAATTGAAAATCATATAAAAATGTTTCACGACAAATTCAATTTCTTCAAGTTATTCGCCGACACGAACCAATTAGAAACTGGACGGCAAGGAAGCCGCAATTAAAAGGAATCCTCGAATATCTTCCGACTTAATGACTTCTTTGCTTGTTAATTCCTTGTCGCGAAGGAAAAACCCCAAGTCAGATTAATTCCAAGTGCGAGTCGATTGTTTGCATAAGCCTCGGCACTGGGGAAACATCACCTCGCCACCGGCTTAAAAAAATAATTAAAATTCGTAATCACTCTTGACTCGCCCCCGAGGGGGAGCTGCACCGTCTTGAGACAAGCTTTGTCGGTTTGTGGACTGTTCCGTAAATCTGTTTCTTTCACTGTTTTACGGAGTTTCATTTCTTCTTCATGGCAAAAACACCTTGCGAAATGATGGTAATGATTACTACTTAATGATTACACATAAATAATCCCGTACTCCGTAATAAAACAGACACCGAAATAAAGTTATGCAATTTACTAACTTTAATATATAGATAAGGTCTTTAATCATAGTGTAATTATAGTTAGAAATGAATAACATATCATTTCACTCTATTTCATTTCATTTCATTTCACTACAAAAATTACTATTACGACATCTCTTCGCGACGGGTATCTTTATAGACTTTTAAAATCCTACATGCACGCTAGTTCGGAAGTTTCCGACTCGGTTCGTTACGGCCCCGCAAAATATGAAAGCTCAACTCATCCTTGCATGCTCGAAGGTAGTTTTGGGCTCTCTTAACAACATATTTGGGCATATTTCGATTACCATAAAGCGTTCAGTATGATGTATGTTGTATGTGCAGTCATTGTTTCGATGACACACACGTCTTGCACACGTTTGCACCGCATTGCGATTTATTTTCGGATATTGCGAGCGATAGGAACATGCATAGCGCTGCATAGGTATTGTACAAAGACAATTATTTTAAGAGCTAGTCCCCGTTGAAGAAAGCGTTGAATGTTTTATTCTTATATGAATAGACAATGCTTTCATTAAAGCGAGTTCGGTAATGTTAAAAATCGGAGTAAATGTGTACATCGTACTCAATAGAATGTAAAATAGCTCACAATGGCCAGACATTTCCTTCTTTCATTCAAAAGAACTCGAGCTTATCACGGTCTTAAATTAATAAGCATTCAAGTTGAGCCAAGTAAAAATGAATAAAGCTCGTAACATCGAACAATAGCGTAATAAGGATGGTGCATTTTGTCTCTGAGAGCTCGCTTGCAAAACAACAATAATTCTTGTTCCCGTGAAAAGATTTTCAGCGTTATTCCACTTGAAATTATTATTGTTTTTTTCTTGTCGTCGTCTTGCCATTGTCTCGGAGGTAAGTAATGAAGGAAATTGGGGGTTCTTGGGTTGTGAGGGACGCAAGATTTGCGTAGCCGACCGTCGGCTAATGCCGAATAATGAAACAGCTTTGAGACGTTCCCGCAAAATGGCTCGCTCCGGATTTATTAGATTCGGTCAAACGGAATTAGCCAATTCTGACATAACTATCTGTTATAAAATATAGCGTCGGAAATGAATTCCGATTTATCTTATTTAACAATTTGGTCATGCAAGATTGGACAAAGTCGCTTATCGACAAAAATAAAAGATTTTTGTTTGTCTATAATTTCAAAATAAATGCCAATTTTGTAATAGTAAATGTTTGCTACCTGAATATAAAATCGGGTTTTTTGTCTCTTTATTATTTCGTATTTTTGTCTGACAGTCTCTATAATGTATACCTACAGGTCATTCTTAGAAGCTATTAAACCTATTGAACGATACAAAACATAGATTACAAGACTACTTTCATTAAGTAAAAACCGCTCACAAACCTTTTTTTAATATTGTATTTATTACACCATGTAAAAAAACATGTAAAATAAATAAAATAATTTTCATTCCAGAGTTTGCTTTTACGAGAAAAAAATAGCACATGTTTGTAAGGTCATAGTACGTTGACTCACCCTTTCTTACCGAGGTTACTCGTGCGACATGTTATCAAGCCAAGTTAGTGTTCCAACTGGACTTGTTTACTTTTGACAACATGTTTTATCGAACCTACAACTTGGCAATTTGAATACTAAAAAGACATTACTTATGATTAAAAGATTTATTATATATTTTCAAATTTTTAATCTTCGTGTTTCTTTCTTCTCTGTCGGATCGGTATTCTGTTAACAGTTCACATAAAACATTAAAGAAATGAATTTTTCACAGTATTTTTTTAATATTCATCTAAATCGATCATTACCAATACTAAGGGCATTGTTTACAACCGCAAGGTTATATCAACAACAATAGAATTTAGATGGAAGACAATATTAGTCTACCCATCGATTTCCTCAATAATTGTTTAACTTTTCTCGCTAAGGGCGTACGTAATAACCGACCACGACGTCCCAAGTCAAACATTACTTTTGTACCCTATTTCCATATCCCCAAAGCGATTTTCTTCGTAAACTCCTATATTTCTTGGCTCACTCGACCCGACTCACGACTGCCATCCAGCATTTTTAATCTCGTTCCCTGGATCTTTGGGAACACGTGGTCCGCCCCTCTATGTTTACCTTCCAAAATAGTTTAACGGTAACAATTTGCATCTACTTATGCGCGGTCCGTCCTCGGTTGTTAACTATGCCCTTTCCCGTCTTTCCGTTTTTTGCCAAATCGTTATCTACAGCCGGCCGTACAGTCATATTTATTTATTGGACCATTTCGTAAATTGTATACATAATTTAATACGTTTAGTACTCTGATTCTGTTGCTTTACTTAGTATTTCACGTGTACTTTAACGCGTGAACACCTTGATTTACATCTTGATCCTGTGATTATCTTTTTGGTCAATTGTTTGATGACTACAATATAGGTGATGATTTTAAGACTATTGAATAATCATATTATTTTAGCATTCTGTGCGAATTACTGACTGAGGTAAAGAAAATAATACTACTAAGTAATTTTAGATATTCCCAATGCATGTAGATAATTGTCACGTTAGTTTAGAAAATTAGCAAAAGAGACAATTATGAAGTGTTTAAATCGAGGTATGTCGAGCAATCCTATGTACATACGAGTGTTCCACTAAGATATGGGCAGGTTAGACGTGGTCCTAATCGATATCCTTATAATGATTGCCGGAGGAGCTCGCATACGAAATAAGGAGGGCGCTTGATGTCGGAGGTGTCCGGGGGTGGGTGCGGGGGGAAGATATGAGACGATTTAGATTTTTTCCCTCTTCTATTCTTTCGTTTTTTTGGGGGAGCCCCCTCGAAAAGGGTGAGGAATTTAAGACGGCGTACGATCGATTTTTCGCGTATGCATTGGTATTCTCGTAATGTCTTACTTGAGATTAGAGTTATGTTTTTATGCGAGGTGAGCGAGTCAGGAAGTCGGGGAGTGATGTGGGCGCTTCGCCATTCCTTTAACGCAATGTAAACGAGGGTATTAAAGAAACTTGTTTAATTATCATGCTTCTAAGTATACGAACACTCGCATCTCAGTTAGCTTAGCTCATTAACTTTGCTGCCTGTGCTCGAGGTATGGGTTGATCTTTGAAATTTTGAAGTCATATCCTTGAATAAATGAATTTAATCAAAAAAGGAATTTACTATTAAGTAGCGCGAAGTAATGTTTTATGGTTATTGAATTGGCTCTTTCGATGATGATACGAGTAATCTACATACAATTAACCCAAGCTACTTTCCAGTAATTCGAATTTAAAGAAACCTAATTATTCATAAGAATATACATATATGAGTAGGCTGAGGTTCTTTCAGGTACTTAATCTAAAAACAAATGTATGAAAAATAGTGGAAAATATTATCCAAATAATACTACGTTTCACAAAAACCACAACGTAGCTATATACGAGTATTATGTTACATCATTTTGTGGTGCAGACCAGGTATGGCATAAATATTCTATTATAAAATTCCGAGCAAGAATCTGACAATTAAAACCAGGGCTATTACCAAGCGGATGTTTGTAGGCGTCATTATGTCAGCCGCATAATTCTGAGGAAAAAATTGAAACAATATTTTCGTTCATTAATAGATCACAAGCCGATCACAAAAGGCGAGGCGCGAGCCCGTCAAAGGGGCTAAAAGCCTCCAAGTCCACAAAAAAGTCTCAATTAAAAGCCCCACGGAAGCTTTTAGAAGGTAATCCTTCAAATTGTTTCCAACGCCCCGTCATTAGCACGGAAAGTGTTAAAAAATAAACTTTTTAATCTTTATTACTCGACGTCTGCGCTAAACGGGTTAAATTATTATAGGACAAGCGGTATCTCATTTTTTATTCTTTAACCCTTCGCTGATGTAATTTATTGGTGTCTGGGGAGTTTCACTTTGAAATTTAGTCTATAATTAATGTTCAGTTCACTGTCCTCAGTCGAAGAAAGGTTATGAGATTTATTAATTTTTTACCGTTGTAAGTTTTAGAACATCTTTTGGTTGGATTTAAATGTATATAACTTAAAACCATTCCACCAATGTATCTAATTCTGAATTATAAGTCTCTTGAAATTTATGATTATATCCATTTTTTCTAATGAAGTCATGTTAATGTAATCAATCGCTCAAAGAAAACTTAAACACAGAACAGAAATCTAAATTCATCATTCAGATAACTGGCCGGGATCGAACCCGAAACCCAAGCGAGTCAGATCGATATGGTGACCGATCCACTATGCGACATGCACGACATAGCACTAGACTCGCCTGCACCTGGTGGGTTCGTGTTTTAAAAAAAAATCTTATCAATAATTTACCATAACACCATTAAGAAAAATTTATTTTGTCAACATTTCCTCAGTACCTATGTAGCAGCATTCCGAGCTAACAAACCACAACGACGATAAATTGCCTCCTAATTCAGTATCCCAATTTGTATCACAAATACAAAACCGGATAACTAATCTGAAGCGAACAAACTTCACTAATTACACGAATAAATCCAAACAATTCCAAGTCCGCCCGTTACGGTACGATCGAATTAAAAAGAAGAAATCGTCAACAGACGGAAAAAACATTTCCTTGACAAGTTTTATTTACCATAAACATTGTTACGGTGCCCGGAGCTTAAGTTACGTCATTAAATACATTAATTAATTCAAATGAAACCGCGAGAAAACATTTGCATTCACCCCCACTTTGCTTTTGTTGGAAAAATCCAAGTCACTCGACATTTTTCTCGCAAAAAATCTTCTAAATGGAAATTAAGCGCTTAATAAACCGTCCGGTGTTTGCCGGAATTAATTAATACTTTGTCTTGCAAGTTTTTGCCCCTACATTAGATATCATTGCCACTCCAAGGGTCGAGGGGAGTGGCTGCACTTTATAATGGTGTAATAATTAAGACAAAGCCTCTTGTTTTGGCGACAACTCGCCTAATTATTCAGCTTCGGGCCATCACTTCGTTTACACCAAGATTTTATGGAATGACAATTTGTAATTGTGTAATCACCATCTCCGTTTATACTCGAATTGATCGTCGCTTGTCGCTTCCCCTCATTCTCAGAATTTAAGCTCTTGAAACGTTTACGAGGTTTTAATCCGTTATTTATATTCTAATCGCTACGAAGTGAACTGGTAGAATTGTCCAAGGTTCGACTGTTGCGGCATAGGTACGCCACGCCTATTTTTGTCTTGTATTCTGGTAAGGGTGCGGCAGGCTTTAGGTGTAACAATGAATGTAACTGATTACCGCAGTTCTGTTAAATTTGTATAAACATTACACCAATACTAGATGGTAATTTTCTACTTCTTCAACAAGAAAACAACACATATACTCGTACCATTACAATGGTTACTGGGAAAAGAAGTCAACTAATTGAAAACGCAAAAGTAGGTGGTGTAATATACCTTCTAACTTGTTGTACCAATGAATCAATGAAAATGCAATGCCTTTGTGACATTCCGCAAATCATCAACAGATGGCGCCACTAGTATTCTCAATCTCACTTGAACTTTCTTCAGGTATGATCACCTAACATGGTCGTAAATATCCCTTTGCCAGACATAAGGTTTAATACGCTATAAGGGAGACGTATTTATTTAAGGTACAAAAACGCTATAACATGCGTTTGAAAATACTTCGATTGAGTTTGTCTACTTTATCGAGGAATTATTATTTGTATAAACCCTCTGTCTTACATGTCTTACATTTCAAAATGCATCTAACTTAACGACGAAATTGCAGACGAACAGCAATTTGGTAGTTATGTAAAATTGTTTGCCTTTTTAATTAGTGTTCCGAAGAGTTCGTCAAACACGACACTTGGATTAGAAGTTTCCTAGCCGTTAAAGCGATTTAAAGCGCAGTTTACTACGCTTCATTGTTTTACGAGCGGCCATTCCTCTGCAATGAAACTAAAGTTGACTTCGTGCGTGCGATAAAAAATTGCCAATTAGCGAAAGCGGATTGATTCAGATTAAAAAACGTCTTGACAAACATATTAGCGACTGCGACTTCGGCGCGAGCTTACATCACGAGAACAAGCGTGAAAGAATTAAAAAATTCCGCACACAAAATTATCTCCACATAAACGCCATGTACGAGGCTCGATCTGATAATGTGGCCCATTAATTTGAACAAAGTTCGCGTCGACACACCGCCGTGCGCCTTATAAAGGTGAGGCGACAAAATTTATAAGTTCGATTACTTTAATCTCGGTTAACTTATGCGAGTACAATTTCAAAGCTGACAAAAGAAATGCACGCAATAAATCTCAGCTCTCTTATCTGGTAATATACCCGTATTGTTGTAAGGGTGTCGTTGTGTAATCTAAAACTAACATGGGGTAATTAATTTAATGAAGCGTCATTGCGAAACACGCGAAGTTTTTTGATCGCGTGTGACCGGCCGGCGCTTCTATCGTCCACGCCGACTTTTGGACGTACAAATTTGTGGAAGCCGCTCAATGATGTTAGCTTACTAAAACGGCGAATACCTACTTCGTTCATAATATTTTTCGTGCACAAGTTAATAGGTTACGAAATTTTCGTTACCTTTTTTCTTGCTAGGAGAGTTGTTAAAAGATTTACCGGACTCAGCGAGATTTAATACCACGCTTACTATCTAAAAATTATGATTAATGTCATAATATCGAATAGTCTAAAAATTATGGTTAATGTCATAATATCGTATAGAAAATCACCATAGAAAAGTCACACTCAATACAAGAACAATCGCGGATTTCCGAAAATTTCTCGTATTTAAATTTTATTTTTATTTCATAAACATGCATACATTATTCTCTCGAAGTCATCAGACACAAAATAGCGACGTCTACCCAAGTTCGATCACCTTGAGGCCGGATCCCCAGGGATGCCATATTTCGCTCCTTCCACAATAGATCGGCTTAAAAATCAGTTCTTAATCAGTTTAGCGCTAATGAGAGCGATATGAATTGCGCTCTTAATCCCCGGTGGAGCTGTGCAATAAATAAAGGTATAAAGCACGCGCCATATTTCTCGATTAAGTGCGAAAGTGAGTGCCTTCGATGCCTCATGCGCGGTGGTGGCGTCATTACCACCGCGGATTGGTCACGCGAATCAGATGCGCGCGTCCGTACAATTATAATCAAGTACGGTACGGCAGTCGTAATTCTAAAGTAATCAAAGTTTAGCCATATGTTTGTAAACGTATGCAGGTTGGCGTGGTGAAATTGCAAACTGTCTATTTATGGCAGATACGCATTTGCGCTGATGACGGCGTCATTGTCGCGTAAGCCGGATTTACATTACCGAAGCCGAACTTATTATAGGCGAAGCGCGAACTAATGTTAACTCATAATCTTGAGCTTATTTCGCAAGGGTCAAGCGTGACACGAAACATTCCAACTTATCAACGATCAACGATCTTCAATTTATTAGAAGATTAAGCGCACGATTTATTTATATAAGTAAATTCCGATTAAAAAGTGGTCCATAGCAATCTATTGTTGACACTGTATCTCCATAATCCATAGAAAGCTTCTTACCATAAATAATGCGTGTAGTCTGCTAACTATAATAGCGTTTGTGCGTAGGCGCACGGATCGACAGGCCTATCCTGATTGTAAATCAGGGCTGGAAAACTATTACAAGTATTGCCGTCTGACTGATGTTTGGACACGGCCAGGCTGTGTTCGAATAAACACCTCTGATTCATGCATTGTATTCGTTTCGTAATGTTTTCTCTAATGGCATTTAGTTCACGCTATCACTTTACAGATATCGACGCGGCGAAACTAAATTGTCACAAACGGATCGAAGCATTTATATTTGAAAGACGTCGAAATGTTTTAAAACTGTTTCCGCATTTAAATCGTGACTAAAATTGTATTTTTTTTGTTTGTAATTTCATTTACTGCAATAAAATTACTTAAACATACTTTTTCATTTTATTTTATGCACATACAAGTGCAAATATTGAAAAATATTAAAAGGAGTTTAAAAAGTACTTCGCAATTGAAAGTTCTTTGTCGCATTGCAAATAAATGAAATATCTATATTTATTGATAAGGATTCCTCGCAAACATTTTATCAGCCGCCATCCGTAAGAACAAGTTCTTTAAAGAATTATAAGATTCTTGTTCCTTTTATGGGAGATAAATGAATAAACAAGAGTGGAGTAGGCGTCCTAATAGAGAAATTACTTGGGCATAAAATAAACATAAGTAAAGGTGAACGTAGGTATGTACAGTTGTAAATTGATAGTGGGGACGCCACGTGCGAACATGTCGGTCGTGTTGATTGTAATTTGTAGTGCGCGAGCGCATGTAAGGACGAGGCGGGATATTCTCCGCTATATTACTTTAGTCTGCCCAGTAGGCCGTAAAACATGTCCTCTAATCTAAGTACGATCTTAGATCCGTTGAAAACTTTATAGCACCTTCTGTTTCTATGCTAGTTATTGTTTGGACTCCCATTGATACGGAAGTTATCGAAATTTCGTAAGGAATTTTATTGTATTTTTCACCTTTTCTTACATATGTACAAAACTAATTCGGAGCTTCGAAAACATAGTGTTAAAAATACTACAAAATATAAATAAATAATTGCAACAGTAAATTCGCCAATTGTTATACGTTCGTTAGTAGGTAAAAGGTTCTATAACATTTCCCTTATATTTAATTATATAAATTAGTTCATTTTTATTACTATAAATTAAATAAATTTGCAGATGTGAGCAGATTAGTCCATCTGCACGAAGCCGAGCTGAGAATAATGCTGCAATTACTGCACTACTTAATTTTAACATGCGAACTAAATTAATGAACAATAAATTTTAGTAATCTAAACTTATTATTGTTAATATATAATTAACTCAGTATAAAACAATATAAACAGAACTGTTATAAATTAGCAATAATATAAATAAAGTATGTATTAAAATTAATAAAAAAGTTGAGAACTTTTAACTTGAATATGTATACGAAATATCAAATTAACTCTTTCCAGAAGAACTTGTAAAATGATAATTGATTAAATAGAAACCCAGTGATATGGTGTAAACTAACTACCTTACACTAAACCGTTTAAACTTGAAGGTAGTCCAATATAGAATGTTGTAGGTTCTTAAAAAAATATAAATAAATAAATCCATCCATACATAAATCAGTCTTTTTGCAGCAGCAGACCAATGGAAGCCGAATGGTTGGTTGGCCTCTCAATCGACAGTCCGAGGTTCCAATCCCAGGCACGCACCACTGATTTTTCTAAAATGATGTACGTTTTAAAAATTAATTATCACTGCTTTTACGGTGAATGAAAACATCGTGATTAAACCTGCACACCCGAGAGTTTTCTAAAAAAAGAGTTTTCAAAGGTGTGTGAAGTCTACCAATTCGCACTTAGCGCGGTGGACTATGTCCTAAACTCTTTCATTTTGAAAGACCCATGCCCAGCAGTGGGACAATGGGTTGACGATGATACATCAGTCTTTTGGGGTTTACTACTGGACAAAAGACTAATGGAGGTTATAGCGAAAGTTACCACGCCTAGCATGCGTGTTGGTGACCACATTTGATGATAATATTAGACAGGAAGACGCTGCTGCTCAACTCCTAGACTTTGTTTCTTAGTCGCCTCCTACGACATCCACGGATGTACAAGAGATATTACACACACCGTCCCCGCCGGAGGAGACGAAGACCCCATTATAGCACACCAATCACAAGGTATCACCGCGTGATCAGTCGTGCATCGCCAGTGTGGGGCATTAGCGTAACTGAACTAAGCCGTGGTCCGTACCTCACAGGAGGTGCCCTTGGGTCAGCCGCAATCCCCATTTAATCAGAAGCGGAAGGCAAGGACTCCGGCATTAGCTGGGTCCGCAACTGTCCCTCCCTCTAGTGAAGGAGGAAGGTGGAGGAACCCGGCAACGAGGACCATAGCCATCTTCCAGCCCAGTCTTCTTGTCCCGGCTGAAACTGAAGCTCGCTACAAAAACCTGGTGAAGCTGTCAAGACCAATAGAGCCGAACAGCAACTACACAATTCGACAGAAGACATCCACGGAAAGAAAGAGTGGCGCTCTTCAAGACTGACGCCACCACAATCTTACTAATATTATAAATGCGAAGGTTTGTTGGAATTTACATGTGTTTGTTACTCTTTCACGCAATTAACTTAAATTACTGACCGGATTTTTCTGAAATATGGCGCACAGATAGTTTATGACCCGGATTAACACATGGGATACTCAATATCGTGCATAACGTGACCAAAGCGGTCGGAGCCACGGGAATTATCTAGTATATAAATACTAATAATATATAAATAAAGTAAATTGATAGTTAATTTGTTGTTGAATACAAATAAACGTTTTTCTTCTTTTTGGAGTTTACTTCTTATGAATCGATTTCATATAAGGCGTCCGGTATGAGAAAATTTGAGGAGTAAAACCTAGTGATCGAATGACCTCGTCACGTTTTTGGTGCGCAACCTATTTTGCACACCTTTACCTTTTATCGCATAGATGGCGCTGTTTACAACAATTGAAACTTATTTAAATTCAAATAGCACACATCCGTAGAATAATTTCGTTACTTTTAACCTCGCCTCTCCACAGCTCTATTTGAATGCTTTTAGGATGAAGTTACTCGACTAAATAAACAGCAGCTAGTAGCCTTAACTTAGAACAAATTGCCGCAATATATCACAGTGCTATTCTTTGCCTTTTATGATAGCTTGGCTGTTCATTGGCTTATGCACTGTCCATGCTTTTTAAAAAGGTACAGGTTATTTTTAGTTAGTTTTCAGCCTTGTTCTTTGTTCCATGCATATTAGAGGGCAATTTTTTCGATCGTAGGTATGTATGTATCTACATTTCTTTTGCCATTTTAATCGTTTCAGTTTGCAGTGACATAGATGACACAATTTTTAAAAATGGCGTCTATAATTAGGTGAAGAGGGGCAGGGGGGCTTTATTTTTTATCACGATAATATGGGTATTAATTGAGCTAATAGAAAGTTAAAAAAAAAAAAGTTTTTAAGGAGTGGTGTTTTTTCTTTTAATATTTTAACAATGTTACTTGTTACGTAAAGCGCTTAAAACTTCATGTAGCTACTGGTCGTTTTAAGTTTAAAGTTAACGCGTGTTGCTAGGAAATGTTAACTGATCATAAAAGCCACATTTACAACGCTATATACAGATAATAGACACTTTCTGTCGCAGAAGAACTTTTGTTTAACGAGCGGTTTTTAGTGGTTAAGGAGCATACTGGAATTATTGAACAACTATGTGTGACACGCGGTTTCATAAAAAAAAAGATTTAAGTATCAAACGAGCATGCAATCCACCTGATGGTAAGTGGCTACTGCCTTCCATGGACATCTATAAGCAACTTCATACAGAACAGGGGTTCTATCTGAAGTCAATCACTGATTCGTTGCCACTCCCGAGGGCTAAGATGGTCGCCTCATATGAAAGTGAATCGACAACCACACCCTTCTTTGGTAGAAAGGTGTGGTTGTCGGTTGGTTTGGTAACGCTAGAAATCGGTGTGGCGGTGGTACTTCACTGGCAGTGGGGAGGTACCACCGTAAGGTGACCATCTTAGTCCTCGGGAATAACAACGCATCTGTGATTGTCTTCAGATAGTTGGTTGTAGTTGGTATGAAGTTCCTTATAGATGTCCGTGGGCGGCAGTGGCCACTTACTATCAGATGGACTGCATGGTCGTTTGCCACTTAAATCTTTAAAAAGATATTCACAAAGAATAATCAATATAATTTAATAGAAATTTAAATACCTCATTGATATCTAGGTTTAACTCGCACCTACATCCGGTAGGATCACGGTTAAAGCCAGCTGACTTTG
>MOOZ01000001.1:218895-235738 GCA_002930495.1 Cecropterus lyciades | reverse complement strand
AACTATAAAGACAAAATCGAGGCTTTTATTGTACTAAATAAGCCTCCGTGACTCATCTCGGCATTCCGAAGGGTACCATAGACCACACCTTAATAAGCCACGCACTAAAAATAAAAACATACGGACATAAAAATATGTAATACTATGTATATTACTTATGTTTATATTTTATAAATTATAGTATAAAGTTGGGTAGATGAATTAGTGAGAAAATATTTGTTATGGCCCGCATGGCGGAGCGGTCACCATACCAGTCTGACACGCATTGGGTCCCGGGCTCGATCCCCGGCCAGACAGATATCTGAATGATTAGTGAAGGTTTCTGTTCTGGGTCTGGGTGTTTGTGTGTTCGTCTTTGTGTGTCCATGGCACCCACGACATAGGAGAAAATCCTAGCGTGGTTATGAGTGTTGAAAGCGTGAAAGCGTGTTCAAATATCAGCTAAATAACACTGAAATGGAAAGTTTTCAAAATAAATTTGCTAAATTATCTCCTGTATAGAAAATTTATCTTAAACTCTATGTAAATTATAACACTATTCTTATTATATTTGTGAGTACGATAGAGGGCGCTTTCTACTTAGCTAATGTACCTAAATATTGGCGCTTGATAAAATAAAATCTAAGTAATAAAATCTCCGTTACAGATGTCCATTAGCGGTACTGGCCATTTACCATCAGATGGGCAACATGTTATGTTGCCGTCCTGTATGTCACTGTTATGTTTGTAGATTTGAAGATAGTAGAACTCTTTGTTGTTCAACTTTGGAAGCACCACCGCCACACCTAATTCTGCCTAATAACAGCAGTGTTATGCGCTGTTGTGTTCTGGTCTGAAGAGTGCAGTAAGGGAGACATACTTTTCCGAGGCATTCCACCTTAGTCCTCAGGGGTAGTAACGCATCTGTGGCTGACCTTAGGTGACACTTTGATCTTACTTAGTTCGTCTTCGTTTTGGTGGACGACAGCCCTAAAACATGTACCACATTAGGTACATGTTGCTTACAATTTATTCCAAAAATAACACTGCACGCCGATTACAAGCAAAGATGAATGAAACGAGTTTACAGTTACATCAATGTGTGTACTCATTTGGCACATAACGTTTTACAGCGGAATTTTACGGCCAGCTTAAAATGACATCATTTTGACATCAAATAATTTTGCACACAGGCCATATTGTACGCCTTTACGTGGTGAAATCGTGCAAGGAACAAAAGGCTTTATGAAAAAGAACCAATGGTCAATTTCGTATAAGATTTTAAAGGTTTCTTGATGTGACTGCCTACCCATGTCGTACAGCTATAAAGCGAAAACGAGATTATCTCGATTGAAAATCGAACTTGATCTTCACTTAAGTAAGTGTGCCAGGATCTTTAGTTCCAAGGCGTTCTTAATGCATCTACAAAAATGCACTTATCTTTCATTCATATAGGTACCTAAATTTTAACACAAAATTAACGCTATCTTTTAAAAGCTTCCGTTCATGTAAGTTCTATTTTTAAATTTCTTAATATAAAGTCAAAATTCTAAATTTTTCGGTTACTAAAGCGTCAATTTTGAATTGTCAAAAAAATTTGATCAGCAATTTCTAAGATTAACTCATAGAAACAGATTAAATATTTAAAAAGAAACGAGCTAATAAAATATTATGTCAGATGTCTTCAATTTTACTTATCTGTAGATGTAGATAATGTGCGGCTTATGTAGAGCCATTATTGACATTGCTCTATTATAGAGTATCAACTTTAGTGACAGGACAAACGGTAAGAAACGTTCGGTGCCCGCGACTATTTTGTAAGCCACTATCATGAATGAACGAGGTGCGTAAGTGTGCGTGTACAGACAGTGTTACGTATGTGTTGGGTTTTTTGTGAATGGCCAGCGATATCCGGTCCTCAGTATCGGCTACAGGTTTCTTATCATCTCGAACTCTGTCTAAACACGAGATATAAAAATGGTGTTTTATTACGTTTTACAACTCGATCCATGAATATCGATGAGGCATCGAATAATAGGCCTTTGGGGACGTTTCGAATACGTAGGTGTCAATGAGTGTTCTGTCCGTCCCTGCCACCAATTTAAGGATGGTATTCAAAATTTTACATAACAAAAAATGTATTGGTTGGATACGTGAGTATTTATTGCTAGTTGAACTATACAATTGGTAGAGTTGGACTATTTTGATATCGTATTTCTATCGTGAAGGTATTAGCTTATAATCCAATGTAGCGAAGGTAAATTCTGTACGCAACAGAAATTATGGTCGAGTAACTAAAATGACGGTTTCAACGCTTTTAAGCTTTAGAGAAAGACCTCTGTCTTTATTCTGATGTTTATGTTAGATATTGGTAGCAAATACAACGCTGTGAGCTAGTCTATCCAGCTTAAACTAACTAGCTTCTTTTAAGGAACTCTCAGACATCAAGGTTATCCACGAGGTTGTAGTAGGTAACTCGGCGTCTCTCCCATAGCACCAGGTACAGTTTGAAGGTTCCCTGTTACCGAAGCAATAAAAACACGAACAATAATTATAACGAATAACGTATGTAATATTATGCTTATAGTAAAATTATTTGTAATGTTGTTATGAAATGCTTCCATGAATTAAGACAGTCATTCAACTGCAGCGCATCTACAAATTTATTTCCAACAAAGATACATTTCAACAAGCATTTTCTTGTGACTCTACTCGCGATTATTTCACATGTATTTTTTTAAGTATTTACAATTACAAAGTACAAAAATATTTTTGACTCAAATATGGTGATTTTTCTTTAGAAAAATGACTATAATTTAAAATGTATGGTTTTAGACTAATATTATCGTGGAATTGATACATTTTAATATGTTACGGGTACTGTTTCGCCGTGACCACGATCCAAGTAACTGGGTCGAAATATCTTCAAAAAGATATTAAAAACCACATATCATACCCGTAACATATTAAAATGTATAATTTAAAATAACGTAAAAATATACGTAGTGGTTTCTTACATTACAAATAGACAGTACATAAAGCAACTCTCATACTGAAAATTTTCTACCTACCATCACACCACATTTCCCTACACAAAATATTTTCTTTCCTCATACAGCTCTACCAAAATCACAAATTATTGAAATATTTTAATACTACAGACGGACATTAAAATTTTATTTATACATATAGATTCCACTTTCCAGCTGGTAATATATTCGAGTGGCGTGGTCGCTCTCCGCAAAAACCGAACAACGAATATTTGGAATTGTATCCAAACGCTCTTACTAGTGTAAAGTGAATACCGAGACAAATATAGGTATCACCTGGTTTTGCCATAGCTATAGGTTTTTGATAGATGCCTGAGTTGATTCAAGGCTAATAATGATGTATATTATCAATGTGTAGACATTTTGAGAGATTAGAGGAATTTATTGTGCTTAAAATTTGACGGCCCGCGTGGCGGAGCGGTCACCATACCGGTCTGACACGCAGTGGGTCCCGGGTTCGATTCCCGGCCAGACGGACATCTGAATGATGAGTTAAGATTTCTGTTCTGGGTCTGGGTGTTTGTGTATTCGTCTTTGTGTGTCCATGACACCCACGACACAGGAGAAAATCCTACTGTGGGGCTATGAGTGTAGAAAGTGTTTTAAAAAAAAAAAAAATTGTCGGTTCACTTATAGGTGGCAACCATCTTAATGGACTTCAGATAGAACCCCTGTTCTATATGAAGTTTCTTACAGATGTCCATGGGCAGTAGTCATCACTTACCATCAGAGGACCTGCATGCTCGTTTGCTACTTCACTCTGATAAAGAGGATTTTTTGGTAATTTGTGATATATTGTTCAGTTAAGACGCGCATGGGTGATACACACGTTTTACCGTCTAGAGTTCGTTCTCTGTCGAAGCCATGTCGCATTGCTTACTCTTATCTGCATTGAAATACCAAAATTTGTAACATTTCCCGCAAATTGATGAAATATTTTGAATGTATTTTTTATATTTTGTATTGTTATTAATAGGTTTTTTACCAATAAAAATAACCTGTTTGAACCAAACCTAATCATTTAATAGTAACCAAACAGACGACCGCAAATAGTTTTTTTTAATAATAACTTTCTACTTTTCAAAGTCGGTAAAAATTCATTTTTCGTATATACAAAAGTAATAAATAATACCAAGTAGGTACATATATATTGCTTACCCCTGCAACCAAACAATAAGTTCAAATATAAACAGTTACTTAGACACATAATGCTCTTAAATATAGAATAATGTAGCATCGTAAAAGGTTAGCGCGAAAAAAATTCTCATCGTGAAACGATATAAAATCATGAGAGCTGTATAAAACTTACATCCGCGAATAAATTTTAGTTTTTATTGCTACATTTCCAAACTCACATGTGACCTTCGATATGTATCGCCGTTTTTTACCCGACTGCGTCAGAAGGAGGGTAATGTTTTTCGAGCATATGTATGTATGTATATATGAATGTGTGCATGTATGTCCATTTCTTTGACACGCGCTATAGCCCAAACGGCTTGGCGGATTGTGACGTATGACATATCATTAGAATCGCCTGAGTTTAGAAAGTGACATAGGCTGTATGAATTTTAAAAATGACGTCTGCAAATAGGGCAAAAAGCGGGAAGTGGGACGACTTTATTTATTATCACGACAATATGGATATCAAATGAAAGCTAGCTAGTAGACTATACCAAAAATATATGTATTACACGTTTATTGTACAATTTTGACGAAAACTCATATAAAGCGTTAAATTAAATATAAATTAAAATCTCGTTTTAAGCATTCGAGTTTTTGTTTTAATATTTTTAATAATGTTACTAGTTATTAACCTCGTGATAACTTAAATGTTTTGTTAAACCCTTAGTATTTTTTCTACTTTAATCTTATGTATTACAAGCAAAGCCCGCGGGTATAGCCGCGTTTAAAAATATTTAAAAACGTTTAAAAAGTAAACATTCAATAATTTAAACGAAATAACACTTTTTTCAAATACTGAAAGTAAATGATATTATTGCATAATAAAACAGAGCGAAGACAAAAATAAATCTATCCCACAGAAACCGTTTACTTTTCCTTGATGTAAAGTAGATTATGTGCTATTCCAGATTATAATCTATCTTTGTGCCAAACTTTATCCATTTCCATTCAAACCTTCTAATATAAACATCTAAACGTCCAAAATATCGCAATTCTCCAGTAATTAATAGTAAAAAAGAAGTAAGGTAATATGAAAAGTTACCAGATGTATTTATCGTGTAACTATACCTATGTTTAGACTCATAATAGTTGCGCACCACATATTTACTAACAAGTTGATTTTTTTTCTTTTATTGACCTATTATTAGAAACTCGTCTTAAAATGAAAACGATGCTAGTACACCTCTCTGGCCAAATGCTAAAAAAAGTCTACTAAGTCGTTTTTTCACGATGTCATCTTACA
Organism: Cecropterus lyciades; assembly: GCA_002930495.1. Lineage (NCBI taxonomy): Eukaryota > Metazoa > Arthropoda > Insecta > Lepidoptera > Hesperiidae > Cecropterus > Cecropterus lyciades. The sequence goes on along the minus strand of MOOZ01000001.1, from coordinate 230,284 downwards.
CTGTTTAAACGTGTAAAACTAGATTTCAAAGACGCACATAATTTTAAAAAAGCAAAACGTCTGTGGGATTTGAACCGTAGACTTCCATAAATGCGAAATGTATACCACAGAAATTACTTACATCAAATGTCTCATTCATACCATGGATTACTATTTAAAAAAGATAACATCGATACACGAGAAAAAGAGCCCCTCAAAGAATGCCCCCGCACGTAAATAATAAATTTAATGTTAGCACCAAGAACAGACAGAAACGAAACAAAAAGCACGCACCCTTACCGAGAAGACGGAGTTAGAACAAAACAGGGTCTTGCCTTATCAAAATTTAAATTTGGAAAAAAGCGAGGGCCTCATTTCAATAACCGTTATTCGGTACCCTCCCGCCCCGTCGCAACTATGGGTGATTGATGGCGGTACAGAAACAATGGCCACTCGCTCCCAAAACCAAAACGCGAATCCTAATAAACGCTTTATTTTATTTGTACCGGACTCGATAATAAATATCGACAGCCTTAGATTCGGGATTATCGCGACCGGTCCCGTCTCCCGTTTTGATCGTTCCCATGCTCGACAATTCTTTGGTTCTTGCCGTTAAGTTTTTATTGTATACGTAAGGAGTTCAGTATGTATAATATTTTATGTTGTAACGGAAGTAACAAAGACATATACAACCATAGAAATGGTCACTGAAATTTATTAATTAACCTCTGAAAGAAAAATCTTCATAAAACTTATAATTAAAATGATGGTATATCTTCAATGTCTTAATTAATAACTGACATGGTAATGTGATGTTACTAAAGGCAGCGACGGGAGTTTTTTTTTATCGTATGGAAGTAGCAAACGAGCATGCAGCCCACCCGATGGAAAGTGGCTACTGCCATCCATGTATATTTGTAATCAACTCTAGGTAAGCTCATAGTCTCACCTAAGGTTAGCCACAGATGCTTTGCTACTCCTGAGGACTAAGATGGAATGCGTCGGAAAAGTATGTCTCCCTTACCACACCCTTCAGACCAGAACACAACAGCGCATGACACTGCTGTTATTAGGCAGAAATGGATCTGGCAATGGTGCTTCCGGAGTTGAGCCACGAAGAGTTCTACCACCTTCAATTCTAGATAAGGCATGCCAGTGTAGAAAAATGTAGAGTATGCTATTTATTGGAGCTAGGTTTGTTACCGCCCAATACCTAGCATTGTTTGGCAAATAAAGTTAGCCTGAAAATATAATATGACCTCAATAGATACAATCGTGCAGTAGATAAATTATATCTTTTGTGAAATTATCATTACCAGCATATTACCATTTTTGTGCCTTATAACAGCAGTGTTAGGCGCTGCTTATGTTTTGGTTAGGTGTGGTAAGCGCGACATACTCATCCGAGGCGTTCAATGTTAATCCTCAGTAGCAACGCACCTGTGTCTAATCTCTGGTAAGGCTTTGATCTTCTCTAGGGTTAATACAGATGTGCATAGGTAGTAGAGGTCACTTACCATCAGATAAACTGAATGCTCGTTTGCTTCGTCTATATTATTAAAAATAACTTCATTTATTAAACTATACCTACTATTTCATACATTAAACATTTATTTTTATATCTAAAGACTAATTTTAAGGTTGTTGAAGCGTTCGACTTTATTTCTAGTTGCAGACACATCTATTAGCGACTTCACGTAGGCTCACTTAAACCTTTCCTTAACTATCGTCAGGGTTGAGTGTGCAAATTACACAGCGCTAAACATAAGCATACTCGTAAAACACTTACCCATACTAATTTGCGACTTGAAACAAGTTATCAATTATTTAGTTATCCTATAAAGTTTCTACCTCATACATTATATCTGTGCTCTTAGTGAAAACGGGTATAAGTACTCGTTTTAGAAAAACATAGAACTTCAATTTTGGTATAAAAAAGTCAATGTCAAAAAAGACAATAAAAAAGTGTGTGTGTGTGTGTGTGTGCAAATCACACACGGCACAAGTGAAACTGAATAATAAATAATAAAATACTGAGCACTGCAGTCCATATTGTCATGATACTTAAACGTTATTTACAGGCGCATTATTGAAAATTATTTAGTCATGCCTATGTCACTCTGCAAACTGAGACGATTTTAATGATCATCATGTGATATGTCACAATCAGTCAAGCCGTTTAGGCTGTAACGCAGGCCAAAAAAATATACATACGTACATATATACGCCCTAAAAACATTACCCTTTTGACGCAATCTGGTAAAAATCAAACTTATACTCTTTTTCACTAGGAGCACAAACAAAATTGGCGGGTATACATCGCTTTAACATATTCTATCATTAAATTCTCGCAACCGCTTCATAGAATGTGTCATCAACTTTCAAAGGTACGTAAGCATGACTTACAAGATACAATTACATACATCCAAGGTATGTAAGCGTAACTTACAACTTACAATTACAATACGCTCAATTACTATTAATTCTGGTTGAAAAACGCTCGGCTCGTAATTTTAAGTGGTTGTCGCGATTATTCGAGCGTGTCATTATTGTACAGCACACAGAGTAGTCTTCACCTTAATGGAAATAAAATAATTCGACTCATTCATAGATATATGATCAAGTCAGATAATTATATTTTATTTATTACCCACCTTAGCATTTTAGAGTCATTATAATATAGAATACACTATCAGAGCTTATTTTAAAAAATAAAAGAAAAAAAAATTACACAATCATTTTATTTTTCGTATTCTTAAATTCATAAAATACATTTTCATTTGAAGTTTACAGAGTGCGTAAAAAAGGGTTGGCGCGCCATGTTGGTGTGTCCACCCTATTGGATTCCGAGTAACGTCACGTAGCTAGTTATGTATTATCTAAATTAAACCGATATCAAAAATATCAACTCAAATAGTTGGGGCTATCGGGCTTAAAATTAAGTTACAAGATTTAACCCTTATATACATAGTAACAAATAAGATAGGTTTATGAAAACCTTATACGTACACTTGGCGGTGTTTCTGATTTTTACCTGCGTCAGAAAGAGGGTAATTTACAAATTACATACATACATATGTACATAGTAATTTAAAAAACAAAAATTTCTTTTTAGGCAGTAGGGTTTGTTGTTTTAATATTTTTAACGATGTTATTGTAGTTATTACTCTTGAATCCTAAATATATTTCAAATAAAATACCAAGATCAGTTGAGTGACCCAGATTTACATGAAGTCATGTATTAATTAAAATTAAAATTTTGGCCGATACTAAATTAGGTGTCAATGCCCCCTAATTTAGTATCGGCCAAAATATTTTAATAAGTAAGATAGCTTTGTATATCACGTACACGTACCTATACGTCACCATACCGGTTTGACATGCAATAGGTCCCGGGTTCGACCCCGGCTAGACAGAAATCTGAATGAAGTTTAGATTTCTGTTCTGGGTCTAGGTGTTGTGTATTCGTCTTTGTGTGTCCATGGCACCCACGACATAGGAGAAAATCCTAGTGTGGGGCTATGAGTGTAGAAAGCGTGTTTTTTTTTAAAGCGTGTTTATTAGATTAGTACACTTGTTGTGTTTGAATTGTTGAAGTTGAGCCGAGGCTAGTCGACTATGTGTTCGGATACAATTAATGTTGTCTTTCACCACCTATAATATTTATGAACAACCTTATTTATGCTGATGCTCTGTCTAAATATACTCTAAATACATTTTTATACAGAGTGATACTAAACTAAAGTATATGCGCCGTTGTAAACGAATACTCGCGTAAAAATCGATAGAAAACAATTCGATTAGTTGCATAAAGAATTAACATAATTAGGTGTATGAAGGCCGGTGCGAGACACGTGTGAATAGAACTGTTTTCACACATCTACTTTATTCATAAAGTTACAATAGACAAATTTAAAATATTTTCTGCATTTAAATTAATTTTTAAATTTTGCTTACAATCATGCCAGATTCTTAACCTTTCTTCTTCTTCTTTTTCTTCCTGTATGTATTATTTATCGTTCATTTTGACATAGAAAGAAGTTGTAATCTATTATGCTTATCGTCCATTTTGACATAAAACAAGTTGGATTTTTAATAGTAAATATATATTTTTAGCATTTATAATTTAATCATAATTATTTTTATAAATACTATTTTCATTGTTCATAGAAATAAGTAAATAAAACCGCATACTCTCGATTGTAATGGTAATTACACATCAGTTTTCGCGTTTATTTGAACGGACCCTTATAACTATCTCTACCTGTGACGGATATGGGTGTATGTGAGAAACTGAATAGCGCAAAATGACACGTTGGCTTTGATTTTAATGTGGAAACAACGTAATTGTCTCGTTTTCCCCGTCTTGGTCATTACCTACTTTAATACCTCCACACGCACTGTTTTAGAACGTTCGTTTTGCTAAAGGGGTCTAAGTGTATTGTATATTATTACCGTCAACCCATTATTGTCCCACTGCTGGGCACGGGTCTTCTCTCAGATTGAGAGAGTTTCAGGCCATAGTGCGCGGTGGGCGCTGACCAAGTACGAATTGGTAGACTTCAGACACTTTTAAGAGTTTTTTAAAGAACTCTCAGGTGTATAAGTTTCCTCATGATGTTTTCCTTCACCGTAAAGCAGTGATAATTAACTTCTAATACGCACATAATTTTAGAAAAATCAGCGTCTGGGATTCGAACCTCGGACCCTCGATTGAGTGGCCGAGTCACAACCATTCGGCTATCACTGTTCAGAAAGTAGGTAAAATCATTCATAGAAAAATTAGGTAAAAAAACATACGCTGGGTAATTGAAGTAAACCAATCGGGCCGTTATTTGGCCTGCAATTACACGTTCATACCTACATACATCAATATATGGGTGTATATAGCATAGGCAAGAATAGATTAGCATTATCTTATTGCTGGAGTAAGGAAATACATATCTGCTTTGCGTGAATACGCGCACAATTTAAAATCCATCAATTTTAGGTTAAAGGTAGTTAAGGACCTGTTTTTTATTACTTAACTTCAATCATAATTTTTACATGGCTTTCTTATAAAATCAGCGTTTTTGAGTTGTGTTATTATTCAATTGAAGCAGCGATATAGAAACGAATTCTATAATAAAACATAATAAACGAAAACATGTAATGGTTAGCATGTGCAGTCACACCTATAATAAAAATTCGCTCTATTTTGATAAAATTGCGCAATAAACAACAATTTTAATCTTAACTAAGTCCATTTCAATAATCGCCATAGCAATAATCGCCATAATCTTGGAATTTTTATCACGCTCGAGACAATCAGCATCACAATATTTCAATATTGATATAGCATTAATGAAGGCTTTTAGATGGCAATTAAAATTTTTATGTTAATACAAAGACAAAACCCTGTCTAACTCTCGTGAGACCGGTTCAACGTGATTTTTTATGAGCATATCAATAATTAATTAATCAAGAAGTAAGTGGTTCTTGATGACTTTCATATCGAGAGGATTATCAACGAGACAATATGAATAAATTAATTAAGCTATACTGTTTATCTTAAGTGATCAGACGACTCGGAGATGTGATTAAAAACATATTTGATGGTTATTTCTAAATGTATTTTTGCATCGCTAGTCATTAATATTCTTGAAATTAAATTCAATGTTTGAGGATGTCTAGCGAGGGGTCACGATGCAGTGTCTGGCAAGGAGTGAAGTGGGTGAAATTATAAAAATTCACTTTACACACCTTGATAGCTGGTTATTGTAAGCCATGATACCCAATCGTTGCTAACACTGTTAGAAACAATGCAGAAAGTAACTATCAGCTTTTATCTGGCGCAACGCATCTTTCTGGGTTGCAAGTATTTGTGGCCAACCTTATAGGGTTGATTATAGATGTCCATTGACACTTACCAGCATTAGCCACATGCCATGAGGTGGAATATATATTTATCCTTTGTAATAATTAAAAGTTTACTAACATTAACATAAATAAATATATAGATGTATTTTTTAAAATATGTTCTGCATGCTCACGATTTGCCGTTTTTGAATTTCTTCTCGCCGATATTTCGACCCAGTTACTGTTATGAATATCGGCAAAGAGAAATTCAAATCCGTATATTGTGAGTGCCCGTAACATATTAAACTGTGTCTATATTTATTTTTTTAATCTGTTTTACACATTCACAGATAAACATAAAATTTTCCCGTAGAGTATTTAACAGAAGGGTAAACGTCTCAAACATAAATCGAATAACAGCTAAACTAAACACGGTAACAAATAACACGTTACCGTAACAACAACAAAAGTGTTGTAATAATTTAACAAGTGCTTGCCAGCCTAAATTACTGCTAATCAACTTTAATCATTTCTAGCTGTATCTGAAATTGAGGCTTTCGTTATTAAAGTAATGACTTGGGTGGGACTCACAAACAAACAAATATTGTGCGATAATTAAAGAAAGGGGTTCCATTTGATAATGACCCGATAATAACGCTGTTTGGAGCAATTTTGTGAAATTATAACCATAAGTGCCGTTTGATTACGTTCAGATGATCCGAGATTGTGATAGATTGCTACAGTTTTAAGTGGTTTATAAGAAGTGGGGTTTACCTGTTACGAGTTTGAATATAAATATTGCTTTTTTATATATTACGTTGCGTTAAGTACGTTACGTTACGTCACAACAGCCTTCGCTTCACTACGTGCGATTACTTGACACTTCACTTTAGTACACGTATTGTATGTTGTTGTTATTGTGTTTATTGAATTATGAACACTAAAAATTTCAAGTTTATGTTACTCTAAGTTACTTGTTACGACAAGACAGACAACCGATGGGGTAGAAGAGTCCTCGAATGGAGACCACGTCTGGGCAAAAGGAGGCCGCCCCCCGACCAGGTGGACGACCTGAAGAACACGGCGGGCTACCGCTGGATTCAGATGACGCAGGACCGGTCGGAGTGGCGCAGATTACGGGAGGCCTATGTCCAGCTGTGGACTTTCAAGGGCTGATGGATAGATGGATGATTTGTTACGAAATAGTCCATTTTAACATAATATCTATCAACTGGTTTAGTTTTTTCCTTAATATGCCCACACATATAGAAATATTTAAACAAGATAAGTATTTACTTTTGACGTCCTTCAATAAGAAATTAGTTGATAAATTAGCTTTTATTTTAACATTACACAAAGCCAGATCCTTGAATTATATTTAAGTTACTTTGATGTTCAGGAGAAAATGTTGAGGGAAATTATTGTATGCTTTAATTAGTGTCTGTTTAATAATATCTCATGAAATATGATTCTAGTACGAAAATACTATGATTAAACCATCTAATCAGTAATTACAATCACGTAAAAATAAAGGGACAGCCTAAAAAAACGGCAACGTAATCAAATTTCGATTTGCCTGAAAACAAACTGAAAAAAACAAATACAATTAATTCATTATTTCGTTAAGCAATTAGCACGGGTCGGGGCGCGAGAACAAAGGAACCGAGTTACTGAAAATTTCATTTGGCCCCAATTAGGTCGTTTCAAAATTGAATTTTTCGACAATTATACCCGGGTATTATCCGGATACGGGCCGATGAGAGCGAGAGGAACGGTGTGACAAGGAGAGCACGCCGCAACAGGTGGTCCTTGTAGCAATTAAAACCGGGTTTTAATTAGTAGGGGAACTCGATTATTAGCGAATCTCTGGGTTTTTGGAATGCAAACCGCTTGGTTATTGAGGGAGCGGTGTAAGTTGCTCTCGTTTATTGGGTATTAACTGATTTTACGATTTTAAAGGACCAATTAATGAGGCTTTTAGCTACGTAAGGATTTCGATATAATTTTATCTAACATTCCGATATGGATATATCCGATATCATATCATAAAGATTTCTGCCAACTGTATCATTTGTCTATTGAAACTAAAGTGATAAAATGCTTAAGTATGCCTCTTGAGATTATAATAGTAACATTATTACTAGGAAAATTTAAGAAAAGATAATCAAAAAACTGCCTAAATGTCTGGAAAATGGTCCTGGATTCATGAAACATATTTTTTAATTTGAAAAAATGACGTTTTTAAAGTATGTTTATTTTTAACCATGGTGACTTATTTAATCTATCGAGAAAGATCTGTCACGACCCTAAAATAAATAAAATTTCTATAGAAGCATTTCCTTTTATTCTTTTTTTTAATCTTTAAAATTATATCCGTCACTGGATTTTAAATGATGTCACATTGTCATCCCAAACCAACCAAACGTACATGAAAAAATTAACCTCGCTTTGTTAGAGTTAAGTCAGTCAATTAATTATTACCAATGTTCAATAGCACTTATTTACGAATAAGGCAAGTTAAATAAAATATTATTATACAACAATTTGTCCAAACTATTAACTAACATAACATATACTATAGTCTACGGCTTATGCTCAAATTATGTTGTTTCATTACCATACGTAGCCATTGCGTGAATATATTCGTGATAACTTTATCATCGCAGCGATATCCATTCAAGCACAGACATTATATTGTGCTAAAGTCTTACTCCATTCAAATAAAACGCGAAGATAAACCATCCAATTCAATAGCCCCACAATATACAGCCTACGCATAGATTATGACGTCCTTCCGTAAATACCAGCACTCTACGTTTGAATGCTTATTCGATACTTAGCTTTTCTTGAAATATCTGCATTTCCTTATCAAAAGAAGTAAGGGGCTTTTTAAAGGACCGGGGGTGGGTGTGCGGTAGTGTGAGTGCGCCCCCCGTGTGTGACTACTCATCTATATGTGTTAATGCGTTTTCTTTTTACCAATTTTTCGGGTAAGCACACGTTTTGTACAGAAAATAGGACATTACGTACATTAAAATTGGTACACTTTGTTGGATTTTCTGTTTGTGAACGGCAAATTCGTATTCTTACTCAGTGATATAAAATAATTTATAAAATGACGGATATATTATACTATGACGGATGTACTAAATAATTGTTATAAAACATTACATTTTACTTTTAATCCAACATAGTTAGAAATTATTCCACAGAAAGATAAAGTGTAAAAATAAATTAATTTAAAACAAAGTGCAAAGAGAAAAGAAATACATTTGCATATGATCCCGGCCTAATCCGTAAAAGCTCGTTATTATAGCCACCCTACAAGAAGCCTCCACTCACACTCGCGATGCTTGCATATTATTACACACACCACACCATTACATGTGTGCGTACATCGCTATTCACGATTTCGCATCGATGGTGTTGTATTGATTTCGTATTGTCGTTAGTCGCGACATGTAAAGAAAGGGTGTTAGGTCCGGACGGGATTGTAACCGCTGGAAATTGGAGTTATTGTTTCAAACTTACTTCAAACAAAATAATAACTTAAAAAGCGCTTTTTAAATGATACACTTCGAAGTTGATTATAGCGATATAGACATTAATAGCCATTAAATCGAGCTCAATTCATATGTTTAATTCGCCGCAAATACTTGACATAACACACACACCTCATGTACTTAATAATTTATTATAAATAAATATCTGTCATGTATTAATATTAAATTTTGTTGATTTGTCTTGTCTCTGATGAGCGGGTACCTGTAACTCAAGTCTAGAAGCTAGTATCGACATATATATGTTAATGTGTTTATATATTTTTTGAAGGTGGTAGAACTCTTTGTGGTTCGACTCCGGAAGCACCACCGCCACACCTATTTCTGCCTCAAAACAACAGTGTTATGCGCCGTTGTGTTCTGGTCTGAAGGGTGTGATAAGGGAGACATACTTATCCGAGGCATTCCATCTCAATCCTCAGGGGTAGCAATGCATCTGTGGCCAACCTTAGGTGAGAGTTTGATCTTACCTAGGGTTGCTTACAGATGTCCATGGGCGGCAGTAGCCACTTACCATCAGGTGGGCTGCAGGCTCTTTTGCTACTTCCATACTATAAAAAAAATAAAAAATAAATTAAAAAAAAAAACAAAAATCAGCGAAATGTGACCGGAAGTTTCTGCGTGAAAGCGTGACAAACACGTACATCCTCACAAATTTCGCATTTATAATAGTAATAAGATTTTTATCAGATTGTAGTAGGTAACGGGAATGCAGTCCACCTGATAGTGATTACTCACGAGGACTAAGATGGTCGCCTCGTATATATGTGAGACGATATAAGTAGCGATGGGAATATATGTGATAAATGGTCACTGTGGGATATGACACAAAACATGAAACTCAGTATGAGTAGTAAGTAGTACATAATTATTCTAGAATCAAACCCGGAATCTTTGAAACAGAGAAATAATACGCTTTACGCTTTCTACACTCATATAGCCCCACACTAGAATTTTCTCCTGTGTCGTTTGTGCCATAGACACACACAGAAACGAATCCACAAACACCCAGACCGAGAACAGAATCTAAACTCATCATTCAGATTTCCGTCTCGCCGGGAATCGAACCTGGAACCCCCAGCGTGTCATACCGCTCCGCCACTCGCCACCGGTATAGTGACCTTATCACCGCGTTTATTATTTACTTATTCGTGTCTGGTTTTTATGTATTGCACGTCCTTACTTATATAGTTATAGATTCTGTCGTACGTCTCCGGAGGCAATACCTTGAATCTATTTTGCCTAATAAGAGCTGTGTCAAGCGCTACTATGTATCACTTTATAGGATGTGGTAAGAGGCACACAAGGCATTCCAACTTGGGATCCCAATCCCAATCCTATTTGGGATCGATTAGAGAAGTCCAAGTGTTAATGACAGCTTAATTCCTTCTTCTAAATTGTACAAAAGTAAGTACAAGTATATTGACGTAAGAGTGTGAAGAATTCTTAAAAATCAAGCATTCATACAACTTTGCATGTCATGTGAACGCGCCCTAACGCAAAGGGGTTCCAAACACGAGCGCCATTAGAAAATGTCTCGATAAGGATGTTCAATCATTTCGGTACCAATAAGGGGTGCTATCGATTTTGCAAAATGTCACCCGAACGATATCGAATATCGCTCGAATGCGCTCACCCTCGTCAGTTTAAAACGTGACGTAAGCGTGACGGTGTATGTGATTGTAGTAATGCTAAGTATAAGTTCTAATGGACACCAATCCAAAATAAGTGGCAACTACAGGTCATGGATACTTACGTAGGACCATCTTAGCCCTAAGTAACAGTAATGCAACTGAAATTGATTTGAGATAGAGTCATGTTTTATAGGAAGTTGCTAATTGTTGTCCATGGACGACGACATGATATCAAGTCGATAACACGCTCGTTTGTTACTCTTACTTCAATTTTGAAAACATGTTGGTGCAAACGGTGATAGAGTTACATTGTATATACTATGACGTCTTAGTTCGAATACGTCATGTCTATATTTATAACAAAAGCTCTACACTGCT
>MOOZ01000001.1:193975-206084 GCA_002930495.1 Cecropterus lyciades | reverse complement strand
CTCGGAAAAGTATGTCTCCCTTACCACACCCTTCAGACCAGAACACAACAGCGCATAACACTGCTGTTATTAGGCAGAAATAGATGTGGCGGTGATGCTTCCGGAGTCGAACCACAAAGAGTTCTACCACCTTCTAAAAGTATAAGTTACTCATTTATTTATTTTTATGCTCCTTACAAAAAATATGTATATGGACTTAATGTTATAAGCGTTAAATATAATTTGTATATCTTTTCTCTATCGTTTTCGCGAAAGTCCAAGTTAATTGTCTCAACCTTTCTGACATATATACAGAGAAAGCCGAAAGAAAATAGTAGAATAGTTTTTTTTTGTGTAGGTACTGTAGTAAATAGTAAGTATGTATTCTTGTTATTTTCCGATGTCCAAAGATTCGCACCGATGTAATCTTATGTAATAATACCAAAATTGAATGTTTTTAACAGGTAATTTTCGAAAGATCTTTGAACCCGTAAATTCTTCTGAGAAGGTACCTCCGCCACACTTATTTCTAGCGTAAAGCAGTTCTTGCGTCCAGCATCCACACTCTACTACCGAGAAGAGTGTGGATGCTGGCTGACTTGCATATAAGGCGACTATCTTACTTCTTAATATTGGCAACACGACGCTTAAGTGACATACTCTACTCATGATCAGCTTCAACTCCTGTACTATAAGGATGTTCCGACGTCAATGGGCAGTAGTGACCACTTACCATCAAGGGATTGTCAGGTCGTTTGCTATCTGAATCTTATAAAATATCAAACATAATATTTCGTTGAGATAAATAGGCGAAAACGTTGAATACTTCCATAATACCATACCTAATCATCTTAGAAGATTCTTTTGAAAATGTGATCGAAGGCAAGATCAAATGCGTATTAAAATATACATTTATATCTGGTATGAGTATTATATTAAATAGCTGATGGACTATCGAACTCTACCATAGTACGAACGCATTGAATTTAGATTAGATAAAAAGTATAAAAATGAAAGATATGTAACAAAATTGGAGAGTAATAAGAAATGTAGAGTCTCAAATGTGGTTTGCGTCCCGTGGGTGGCAGTGGCCATTTCATAAAAGTGGAGCACGTAACCGTTCAATAAGTTTATTTAATATCAATACAAAGATCAAATGATATCACTACTTATTTTTAATGACATTGGTCTAAAAATACAACTGTTTTAAACAAAAAGATATTTTAACGATCATTATCTGTTTATTTAGTAAGGCAAAGAAATAGAGGTACCTACTCAATTTTAATTTGAAAAAGCCGTGTGGTGTCTAGTACTTATCACTTCGCCTTCTCTATGGACAAAGGTCTACCCCCAATAAATCCCATCAGGGGTTTTATTGGGGGTAGACCTTTGTCCAGCAATTGAATCAAAGGGCTGATGGATGAAAATCTTAAATTAGACCTTCATATCTTTTTCCTACTCCAAATGATTATGCCTGGAACGCCTTATGTACGCGTCTCATCTAAGGTAACTTGAAGACTGTAACTTGTGATATATTCCAATTTATGACCTCAAACTACAAAGGTGTGTGTAATATTATGACGATCGCTCCATGTGAAACAAGTTTGACATAAACCGAGTGATACAAAAATATGAAAAACATTAATTTCTTGGTATTCGGCAATGTAGAGACGTGTGACTAATTTTATTGATTCATTAATAAGGAGACTTGGTAGAGTTAAGGCTATGCCTGTAGCTGGTTAAGAATTACCTATATTCTTATGTAGTCAAACAAAAAAGACGTTCCATTAAAAAGTAAATTTATTTTTCAACAAATAGTAGATAGTGTTGATATGTAGAGTTTTTATTCCGACTCAAATTATTTAAAAACTGTTTACCTACTTTATCAATGTTTTGTAGCGCACATATTATATGATTATAGCACTTAACTGTGTAGATACCTAAGTCATTAAATGGATTCTGTCTGTTATAAATTGTATTGATAGTCTTACATAGAAAAATAAGTAGACCAATGTTTGTTTGTTGGTGTTGTTTTTTCATTTAGATATCCTCAGTCCTACTAAATTTTACAAAGGTTAGCTTACAAGAGATAACAAAAATATACTTATTATTTTGAAACCCACACGTACGGACCTGTCTACCTACATTCCACTTTTATATGTTTAAAATACCTTCACGTGGATACCTTAGTAGGATACCTACCTGCCTGCATGTATCTATCTACGTGGGTACTATCACACATTGGGTGTTATATTAGGTACATGTATAGGTACCCTCGCATACCTTCCTATGGCCTTCCATTAACCACGTAAAATACATTTTCATACCTACCAGAACCTTCTTTAGGTACTACATATCACAATAATAGTAAAACATTATTATGTTAATTTATAATAGAGTGATTCTGTATTCACCTCACGTTATAAGTTTAAGCCATTAAATTTTGTTCGGTCGTTACCTGTGTCTGCCACTTGTTAGCTTGCCAAATACATCTAATTAGATGTCCACGTATCTACGTATCCAATTAGAATTAATTATATTATACCTACCTACTCACAGTATATGGCAGCTTGCTTATGTAAGTAAATATCACAAGACAAATATTGATAAGACAATGTTAGTATATAAATAACGATGGTCTCGCGCACCGTATGTCGGATTACGCCAATTAAAGCGAGCCGAGCGGCATAGCGAACGTCCCGAAATAAATCTCCAATCGCGGAATGCGGGAAAAAACGCATTCATTTGCGCCGAGTTCGCAATTAAACCGGCGCAATTAACGCTAGGCGGGGCCCGTTAATGAGGGAATAGAGGCGTCGGCGGCGCAATCAACATTAAAGATTGGCGGGAGATGCGCTCCCGGGGCTACCCCCCTCGCCCCTCATTACTTATACAAAATACTTAAGACGCGTCGTCCCGCTCTCCGTGCTAATAGCTAGCGCCCACTCGCTATACCCGTCCCGCTTCGCTTCGAGCGTAATTAAGCTCGCCTCGCCTCGCTCGGCCCCGCCTCTCGCGAGGGGCGCCGCAGAGCGGGGGGGCCCCGGCCCGACCGCGCAGTGTGCCGGCGACCGTCGACAATACAACGTGTATGTCGCTTACGACCACAAGACACCACAGTTCAAGTTTAGTGTTACCCGTGACCCGAGTGTGTTGACTGAAGTGTTGTTGTTCTAAACGGATACTGAAAGTGCTTGTGACTGTGATGCCGCTGACGCCGGTATAGGCCGTTCATCGGGCGATGCTCACAGGTTAATGTTTTTGATTTTTCCAATGAGAATCTCGCTAATTGGGTGCATACTATGTCAGGTTCCTACTGGATTGACTTAACTCGTTCGTTCGGTTCGCGGATACGTGTTGTGATGGTTTTAGGATGTCTATGAAATCTTCTAAATGACAAAGTTGAAGTTTGCTGAGAAAAACGGTTTTCTATTTCAATAATAATCTTTCCTTCACAAACAAATTTTGATACACCATAAGACGTAATTGTACGCAACTTGTGATTAAGTTAATTTAGTCCGCTCTAAACAAAATTTCAAGTCCGAGAATTTTACAAATTGCATAGTTACTGTAATAACTTATTATAGCAGGTGTTTTTGATACTTAGGTATAACTCCAGTAAAATGGAAAAATCTGTAGGATTTAGTTCATGTTTGATTCGAATTCTTATTGTAGAGTCAAGATTAAATCTGTTATAATGGAAAGTCTTTGACTGTGAGGAGTCAGTTTACGCCGAATATTAATATTATTATGAAAGGAGTAAACCTAATGAAAACATACGGAAAAGTCCGAAAATTTACTCCTATAACTAATAATTGGGAATTGCGGTTTAAAATTGCTAACATTGACAAGAATTTTCTTTACATGTTAGTAATAATTTCTTAAATCTTATAAAATTTAAGACTGGGTAAATTCGATTTATCAGTTCTTAGCGTTCAGGCTCCGTTCTTGAGCCTAGTTCTTGAGATCTTTAATAATAATATAATTAAAATCAGTTAATCATATTTTATTCTAACTGTTTTAACGCGAATTCATTCAGTCCCATGCGGCGACAATCCAAATATTTTTAAACTAAAGGTGCTGTCTATGAAATTGCCGATTTAAATTTAAATTTGGAACGTGATATTGCGATATTAATTACGTTCACCTGTTAGTTTTACCCTCCATATAATTAAAAATCACTTTAATCACTTTAAAAATCGATTGAACAACAAACTAATTTATCTACAGTTATCATAAAACATTAGGATTTGTCGAGAATCTATTTCTTTGGTATACTAAGAGTTACAAGGTAAAATCGATAATTAGAACTTGTTTTGCTGTTAATCTTTTTGTTGTAATTATTTGTTTTTGTTAATGTTCGGATTCTTTGTTTGTTTAATACACTTCGTCATTTAACCTTCGTATCAACTGATGTCAAGAACCCTATAAAGTAGGTATTAAAAGAAATATTTGTTTTTCGAGTCTTTTAAGTAACAATTAAATAAACCTTATTTTACTAAGTTCAGTAATGATGAGAGCGACGTCTGGTTCTAATAATCTGATGGATGGAACTAAATGGAGATTGTTCTTTTAAATTTTAGACCGTATATTTTGTCTGTCTACTGTATATTTTAACAAAGCCTTTTATCATTATCATAGAATATTTTCATAAATATTTAAAATGTAAAAGAAATTTGAAATCGCACTCTCCCGTTCTTTAAAGTTACGAAATATTTTGCTGTGCTGTAATATTTATCAAATTGCTACACATAGTTAGTCATAATTACATTTGCCAGTTATTTCTATCCAATCTGAACTTACT
Organism: Cecropterus lyciades; assembly: GCA_002930495.1. NCBI lineage: Eukaryota > Metazoa > Arthropoda > Insecta > Lepidoptera > Hesperiidae > Cecropterus > Cecropterus lyciades. The sequence continues at coordinate 201,301 of MOOZ01000001.1, read as the reverse complement.
GTAGCCAAGCACAAATATGAATTCACGTTACTAAAGATATCTTAGATTTTACTTTATAATTTTCGTTTTTATTTATATACAATAGACAATCAGCCTATGCTAACTTAGTTTTTTAAGCTTCTTTAGTCAATTATTTAAATATTACTTTACAAAAATCTTTGCATTTGAAATATATGTCTTATGATTATTTAGATTGAAAAGATCCTATGTGTTAAAAATTAAAAAAATGTATGAATACGCACCTTTATGTTAGTTGTACCTATACTGCCAGATAAAAATTATTCGTCACTTTATTATTGATAACAGTATATTACCTTAAAATCTAGATAGATTTAGCATATTGCTCTCACCTACGTTATGCATATGTATTTCATACTAAGTAGTTGATACTAAGAATTTGTCTTATAAAATATAAAGGGAATTGAAATGAGGAAAATCCCAAATTAGAAGGAAATACCTATTTTTACACTATTGTATTAAACAGGTGTAAAAAAGACAATAATTGCTTATAGAATTACAAGTAATTGTGTTCTTAAAATAAAACCTATCTACACTCGCAGCTGGTACTATTTTCCGTACCTTATTATACTACGAGAGATTTTTGGCCTTACATAGATACTATTTATAAGTATATTATTAGAATTCTCGATTCTGTCCGCGTGAGCCTTGTTTTTGATTTGTACAGTAACGCCATCTATATTAATAATAACAGAATACGAAATCTTTGTTTCCGATGTTTGAAGTAGTTGTTTCTATTCTGCATTCATATTTATGCCAAGAGGCCATGTTTGATTTAAGACTTGTGTTAGGTATCAAAATTTAGGATTTTAATTATAAATATTTAGCTTTAATACTAATTTTCAACATAACAACAAACAAATTTAAAATAATCTTTTTTATAATCAGCTCTATAAGGCACTAATGTAACTTAGATAAAGTAATCGATGTTATTTAGAACATGCTTTTATAAATAAACAGGTTTATATATTTTTGCGATAAAATAATATGGTAACGGTAGGTAGCTTTATGCTCTGACGGTAATGAGGTGAGACTTATCTACATAGTAAGTAGTATGCACCAACTTAGCAGAAAATTTATTATAACGGTATTTTTAAGCTTAGGTATTTAAGTACAATGATAAGTTAATTAAGAAAAAATAGGAACCCTTATATAATAATAGAAAACCTTAATAACAGTGCAATATCATACATTGATCCATTTTAAAGTAATTATCAAATTCCGAACAATAATACAAACAGTGATGAAATAAAGTAACTTCTTAAGAAAAAATATATGAAATACTAAAAATAATAAAATATTTCCAAACAATTAAATGTATTACGATCTATTTTTCTCTTAAGAATTTTAATCAGTTCGTTAATAAGTTGTTAACAACACAAAATCCATTATTACATTTAAAAAATTTCACTCAATTCAAAAATCGAACAAATGAAACAATAGGCGCGCGCGCATTCCATCTCGACGGGCGGCCATCTTGCCTGATCGTTTTCCCTATCGCGCTTGATTCGGGACAGATGGAGTCATTAATCAAAACGACCTTAGATCGATATCGATCGCAAACAGTGTTTAATTTATTACAGCTTCAAACACCAACTGATAATTGATATCGGTGCGTAGGAAGACGAAAATACGACAAAGGCGCCACTGGCGTATGGAAATCAATTTTGCATTCAGCTAACAAATATAGAGCGGAACTGTAGATAACAATAACAAACGATTGTTTAGCTGGAGTTAAATACTATTCTGGTACTCATTGTATCCTTGTTTGGCCTTAGAACTAGTTGTATAAACTCATTAGGACGCAATTTAAAGTTAAACGAAGAATTATCTTATAAGTAGGTACGATTATAGGAGTACTTCAATTACAGTTTAGATTTTCTGATTTGAATTCTTCACTCATGTATCAGCGCTAGTAGTTAGGTAGGTACCTACTTATCCATAAGTATATTACAAGCGCAAAACAAACGTAAGCTATAGATATTTTAAGCTCTTCTTTACATATGTACTTACCCACCATACATCTAAATTATGAAAATATTATTTTATTTACTTATTGTTATTATTAAAACTCGTAAATTATTCACGATATGAAATGATTTAAACTTAAATTTTCAAAAATTAGAGCAGATATTACTTACTAAGTAAAAAATATTCGTGAAATAAAACCAAAGTAGTAAGAGAATTTTCAGCTCTGAAGCTCATTTGTTGCTGTAAGATTACGGTACCCATTTACCTATTAACTTATGACGTCATTCAACGGGTAGAATGAAGGGATGTAAACTTACCTTAGTGATGTCAAATGTTTTTCATAACTTACGTTTTCGCATCTTTTGTAGTTATATAGTGACCTGAAATATATATACAAAATTCACTTTACTTATTGAAAACAAAAAAACAAAAATATACATAGATTCGTAGATACAATACCAACGCCGGTTTCCATATGTGAACGAGATTCGCTACACCTAACGCCATCTACCGGGCGGTAGAGGAACCGCGTTATCGTATGGGAAAGCGCGCGACTCAACCACTCGAGAGATAAGGACAATCGTGACGGCTCGTTGAGATGGACTCGTGATAGAATGATAACGTACGAGTGTCTCCGATGTAAGATTGGTCAAGGGGTAAGGGATATTGGTGTTGAGGTACTGATTGAAATTGTGTAAACCTTTATTTTAGTTAATTTATTTGACGTCACTGTTCATTCATTATTTTTGACTATGTCATATTACAATTTTATTCGTGATAACAATGATAAGTTCAAATATTGACTACTTTTGGAATATGTAATCATTAAGAATATATCAATTCCTCTTAATAATACTTCGTAATTACGAGGTTTATGTATAAATAATCTAATGAATTAATATAGTTTATTAAATAAAATCACTAAATTAAAAAATAAATTTAAAAATGCCACATTTATTAGTAACTATTTAAAAATAAATGGTAATTAAATAAATAACAGACTCGGTTTTAATATAGTAATGAAAATACAAAAGAAATATTAATACTTTACGTTCCAATAAGCGCGTAACATCTATTACCATCAAAATATTTTGTCTCCTCACAGTCATGTATTTTAAAATTGATAAAAGGTTTACATTACAAATGTTATATTAAAAAAAACTGAATTTTTGCCAACTTTAAAATGCGTGTATAATCTAATTTAAACGACTAGATAGACTAGATTTATATCGTTTCTAAAATCAGGTAATATCAATAAATAAATACGTATGTATTAGGATTATTGTGGTTTGGACTCGTAAATCGGATACCTTTACCGGATGGTGACCGCTAATGGCGATATACGATAAACTATATAATCGCAGAACAAATATTTTAGGTGTAATTTGAGGCAATCCACAATATTCAAATTTGGAACGCTGAAAAAACAATACCTTTTACGAATATAAAATAAACAATATCATATAACGTAACTATATATCGATGCTTGCTTCTTATCGACAAAATCCCCAGCTCTATTATATTTTTACTTTGTTTCTTTTTTTTAAATCTAAATTGATTTATATGTTATTTACGGTTATTGCAAGTAATATTACAAAATGACAATTACTGGGTATGTTGGATATTGCCCTTAAGATCTTTACCGATATACAAAGGATTAAGTTACTTACGTTCTTAGCTGGTTACGTGCGCGTTACAACAGCTAACAGGATTCCGTAGAAATTCTGCACTATTGCAATTTTCTGACTGATTATTTTTTTACTGCAACACACTACACTTATTGTGTTCTATCATTGTTTTATATATGTTGTAGACTATTTATAGGTACACGAATCATTCCAACGTAGAATGTCCTTTGTCACATTGACAACTACAATTTCAATTAGAATCCTGTTTAGTAAAAAAACTAAGACTTTTTTATTTGTTTACATATACTTACATATACTGATACGTTTAAAAAGTTTTCTATAATGTTGAAAATAACTGCATATAACCTGAGCGCAACATTTGCCACTTTGGATATAATTTCCTAATTTACGTAATAAAAAAGGAAAATCTTAATTCCTCGCTCAAGCCTCATCCGATTTAATCGCTGTCGATACAACACGTCCTTATGTCTTGATGATAATGTCATGTCAGCGACCTGAGGACGTCGGCATTTCGCCTAGATACATGTATTACACCATACAATAGCTTAGGGATTTACATTCAGCCGATTTCAGATAGACGAGCCTGAAAGCTAACATAATAGTTTACATAACAGGATGGGGGCAAAGTAACTGTTTCGTATTGACGCGAATTCCGATTCGAATCGCGATAGGTGGTAATGAGTTGCTGATTTTAGTCTTATCTTACATGCAGTTAAAGTGCATCGCTTTGAACTTACAGTTATGTTAGGTGGTACGCGGTTGTCTGTGTCTTTATGTTGCACGTGCCGTGATTTTTATTATTGACGCTAAAGTCTAGATTAAGATAGATTTATACGCGCACAAACTATTTTAAGTTTAAACACGCTTTCTACACTCATAACCCTACAGTAGGATTTTCTCCTATATCGAGGGTGCCATGGACACACAAAGACGAATACACAAACACCCAGACCCAGAACAGAAATCTAAACTCATTAGATTTCTGTCTGGCCGGGGATCGAACCCGGGTCCCACTGCGTGTTAGACCGGTAAGGTAACCGCTCCGCCACGCGGGTCGTCAAAAGTTTAGTAGTGTGTCTCAAATAAAAATAGCATTTTGAAATTAAATGTTAAAGAATTAGTTTTTCAACTATGTAAATATAAATAAAATAGGTATTTAATTTTCACTACAATCAATGTATATACATATATCTAATATCTAATGATAAAAAACACTCTACTATATAAGTCGAATCAATTTAGTTGAATCATAAATTTAATGCAATATTTTTTTTATTTATTTAAACTACTTATTGTGAAGTTACGTTAAGAATGATATTTAAATAAATATAGATTACTTTCGTCATGATTTAGATAAAGGAACATATTTAATTTCTAATATATTACTTCACATACTTCACAAAATTCGGGGATACGATCACCCGACTTTAGCCGAATCCACTAAAATATGACCACTTCGTAACTAAACGTCAACAAACAACAGTGTCAAGTTAATCGATTACCGAAATTTAACGGTCGATCACGAACCTTGTGAAATACGTTACCGAATTCCGAATGTCGTTAGTTATGCATTTTTGTTAACTTTGCCAATAAAGAAACGGCTTTACCTTTTAAATATTTACATATAAACTGACATATATTCTTTATTTGTGTAAAAAAATGATATATCCGTTTCATAGAATTTTGTCCAGTGACATGTTGAATAACGTGACACGATCTTCATACAATTCAATAATTCGTCACATTTAATAAATCGGAACATACGTCCGTTCCGTTTTCTAGTTTAGCGCAATTTATAAGAACCGTTCACATCAAAAAGTTTTTCATTTTCGTACGTGCTTATATATGGGTATGATAATTTGTTTCCGGTGTACCGGCGCGTGCGCATGGCACGACAAACTATTACATTCATGGCGTTAGCACGATTTGCATTTGAAATATTTCGTCCGACCCGCGCCTAGGATTTGTTAGTATTGTGCTCTGTTGAAAGACGAGGCAATTTTAATGCCTTAGTATCGGATTTCGTGGTATATTTTTCAGCGGCGCGCGCCTCGGTTTCTTTGTTGTATGTGATAATAGGCTGTATTTCGTGACGCACGTGCGTGGACAATGGTGACGGAGCCGTTACTGTTGACAGAATCTAACGGATTTTATCTAGTTTATTCTAGATACATTGGATGCAAGCGTTTTTACCTGAATGCATCAGGGGGGTAATGTTTTTAAGCGTATGAATGTATGTAAGTCTATTTCTTTCACGGCTCACAAGGCAAGACGGATTATAACATTACAATCTTCCTAATATAATAAATGCGAAAGTTTGTGAGGATGTATGTGTTTCTTACTCTTTCACGCAAAAAGTACTGATTGAATTTGGATGAAATTTGGCACACTGATAGTTTATAGCCTGGATTAACACATATGATACTTTTTATCGTGACCCAAAAGGGCGAAGCCACGGGAAAAAGCTCGTCTACCAAAAATATCTACGTTTTCTTTTATTTTAATTTATTAGTGATACTAATTTTCTCATTTCAGTTTTAGCAGTCGGGTTTTGTTGTTATAATAATTTATTTAATTATCTTTCTATAACTCTCATATCACGAAACATTATTGCCTTGAAATGAATATTTGCGTTCTCAATTAAAATTTTGCCGCATTTTGTATTACGGTGACAAAATAAATCATTTATTGATTCGCTGAGTTACTTTTCAGTTATTTTCGGTGATATAAATTGATTTCGTGCAAGGCTCAGACCTTGATATTTCTGGATAATCAATACAATTACACGGTATTTTAATTTGGGTAAAGTAGTTATAGTCAAAACTAAACTGCCAGATTCAAACACAAAAAATGACATTTAGTTAAACATGTTTTTTTTAGAATGTGAATAAATGACCACAGTTAATACGCAAGAAATGATTTGTTAGTATGTAGGTATATCGTTAATATTCGCACCGTCTCTAACTAGTAGTTACTTGTAAGTTTAATACGGTTCTAATATAATATGCAAATTAATCGACTCAAATGCAATCTAACACAGCCTACGGCGTCTTCTTACTCTGTAAGTAAAGTTATAAGAAATTATATCTTCAATTTATACTGATTTCGGAAATTAGTACTGAATTCCTAACTAGCTGTACTAAGTCTACATAAATTTACGTATATTTACTTATTAAGGTGTACTTGCTTGTAATAATAGAATAATTGGTAATATTTTAAATAAGTCCTCGTTATTTTGAAAAATGTATTGTTATCAAACACGCCTATAAATTAATATACATTTTGTGTTTACACTACCTACTGCATATTGATAGATAGATAGATAGATAGACATAACGTATATTTAGGTACAAGTAAAAAATGTCATGAATAAATGACACACAAAAATCAAAACTTAAATGTCAAATTGATTGTCACTTCTCACGCACTTCACATATTCTACAATAATAACATCACCATTTAACCCACCAAATGGTACAATTTCAAAAATTTATGACCTCCACGTAAATCGAGACAGGCGATAAATCGGAAACTGATATACGGTTAGCTTAAAATTTATTATCTCCTTAGCGCTCTATGAAGTTCTGGTCTAGACTTATTTATGTACTAATAATAAATTTACAACATTAACTTGCGTTGGTACAATTTGATTTGTTTCTAAGTTTAAGGTGGTAGAACTCTTTGTGGT
>MOOZ01000001.1:175452-189761 GCA_002930495.1 Cecropterus lyciades | reverse complement strand
CTGTCGCTGACTTTTTTTTAGGACTTTTAAAGGGGATCAATTCTGTCATACATCATTTACGAAACTTTAACCGTTTACGCAGCGCATGCAGCGGAAGCTCTCATTAGAAAAAAAAACCCGATTTTGAAACATTCATTGGTGCTCCGTTCCTGTTGGTCTTAGCGTGATGATATATAGCCTATAGCCTCCCTCGATAAATGGGCTATCTAACACCGAAAGAATTTTTCAAATCAGACCAGTAGTTCCTGAGATTAGCGCGATCAAACAAACAAACAAACTCTTCAGCTTTATAATATTAGTATAGATTGGAAAATGTGCCATCTATTTTTAGTGCACTGTAGAAACGACATTATGCCACTTCTGACTCGATAGTTTTCACAAATAGAGATGCAGTTGCCTGCATTTGTTTGTATTTCATTGAAGTTTCATTTAATAAACTTGTTTATTGCCATTAAATGAAATTATTAAGTATACTTATTTAAATGAAGCCTAACACAGTACACGCCTATCAGAAACCTTAGGAAAAAACTAGTATAACAATACTCAACTATTATACGTACAAATTTATAAGCATAGGCTGTCTTCAGCACATGTATTGTCGATAAAAAAGTTAAAAATATTTAATATTACTCCGTACATCCTGCATCTTGTTAGAAGATAAGCCTAAAAAATGGTGTCCTCGTTTTAATAAACGTATTTAATAAGTCCTTTTCAGTTACTATTACTTAACCGCCGTACATGGCTCGTACATTATTTGTTTATCTAAAGAGGCCCGTATATCGACTGTTTATGTACATGAAATACCTACAATGCAAATTTTATCGTACCAATGCTGGAGTGCTTTTCGTTACTTTTTGTATTAAAGCGGTCGAGACCACCTTAAAAACCTGCCAGTGTGTATGAACATTAATTTCTCGTACGCCTGCATTGTGAGTAGGTACTGGTGTTATCTCCGGATTATGCGTGAATAATTTTATTATGCATGCCAAGTGTCACTTTAATTAAGTTTCGTTCGCAGCAGATGTGGTCGAGTTTCTCGGGTCTCATTACAAACGCACCTAGTCATTGTTGCGTTCCGAAATAGCTGTGATGTAGCTTTATTTGCTCACGCTACGAGACCTCGGTGTAAAACTAACTTCGGAGGTAAATTCTACGGCAATTTATTAAATTTGTTTACTGTGTAATTAATAACGTCATCTATAAAGTACGGCTGTTATTCTGTAAGTGTAAATAATGGATGTATCGACAGTAATAAGTGTAAAGAATAGATGTATACACAGGTATGAAAAATTATAATGATACCAATTCTACTTTTTAAGATATGTTTCGGCAATTCAATCCATGGCTCTATGTTTGAAACGTATACGTACATGTGTACGTATAAGAAAAAAATGTCTTATTTAACTTTGGAATAGATTACAACTTTCATAGGAAATGTGTTGACAACAAAATTTCCGAATATTGTGACGTCTACAAACGTAAATTTGTTAGAAGTGTACTAAGGTTGGGTTAACATGACATTGGACACGTCTTTAGTTTATAAAGATTTAACTACAATAAAAATATATGATTTGCATGACAAACGCGTACGTACGTTTTTTACAAACTTGTGAATGGTACCATGTACAACGTACGCGCCACTTTATTCGATAAACTTTGTCCTGCACAGAAACGCACAGTACAATGTTGCGTTAACCATAACCTATAGATAAGTTACCCACGTTAAAAATGCCTTCTAATTCTCAGAGAATAGTGCCCAGCAGTGGGGCAATAATACCTTAATTATAATGATAAACTATCAGCAATAAATCGATTGGGCCGTAAGTTTTTACGGTCGCATTTATTTATTTAGACTAAACGTAATCAGTATTAATTTGTGACATGAGACTAATAAATCGATTCGCCCCGGAATTTTCGCTTTGATAATTAATATTGCCGGCAATTAACGGGCTCAGACGTATAATTACAGCTAATTGTAAATCACACTGGATTAGCATGGTGCGGCGTTTTGTAGTTATCTTTATCTTAGTTTATTATTTAATTACACTTTAATATTGGTGCTCGTTATTTGGTATCGGAGAGGTGTAAAATTCATACGCCTTATATCTGGCAATAAACGCGGTGGCCATTAAAACATCGATTTTAAAGTTGTGCAGTAATACGAGTATTTTGTTTAGTTTTTTTAGTTTATGGATCATAAAGGTTGAGTGATAATTATATTTGAAAATTAAATTGTTACTAATATCATAAGATTTTCTGGACAATCCATTTTAATATCATACGCGGTTTTTTTTTGTGCAATTTAAAAAATGCTGCAATTTTGATATAGTTATATACAAATGTAACTTATTTCTCGAATCGATATATAACAATATATAATAATAATACATGTAATCGACTTACTTATATATGAGGCGACCATCTTAGTTCTCGTGAGTAGCAACGCATCTGTTATCGACTTCAGATAGAACACCTGTTCTATATAGAGTTGCTTACAAAAGCATGGACTTTAGTAACCACTTACTATCAAACGGACTGCATGCTCGCTTGCTACTTCAATCTAATAAAAAAAATCAAAAGACATATTTATATTATATGCATGTGTACATACTCGTAGTTTGTTACATGCAGTTTGAAGTCCTGTTATATAATTTAAATACTGATTTGCCAGTATCTGCAGCCTGAATAGGCTACAGGTTACAAGGTAAGGCTTATTACTATAGGCTACAGGGTATGCCTTATTAGTGTAAACAACACCCGAGGCGACGGAAAGGCTAAGGCAATTTGCCGTTTTCTTGCCTTGTCATGTCTTATATATTTTACATTTCATTCCAATCATTGTTCGGTAAGTTTTGAGTATGTACCCAATTAACGAGATTCACCGTATTTGTATTGATCCATTGCAACTAGATGGTAACACATGGTAGGTAAAGTATGGTAAAATATCTATCCATACATATAATAAAAATGAAGGATTGGCAAAAAAGGTAATTTGAAGGATTAAGAAGAAATAATGACAATTGCTATTCTTTTCTATAATTTCTGTCTGTCTCTTGATCCGACCGTTTGAAATTGCGTCAAATCTAATATTTAATTAAAATGTATGTGCATTTTTTTAAGTTATTACAATTCAAAGCTATGTATTTTGTTCATTAATTATATTTTTCATAGATATCACATCACTGTGATCTACGGTGTTGTGAGTTCATAGGTACTCTATTAACCACACCGCTAACTGACTGAAAATTTATTTAATTGGCGATTGTTATCCGTCTGTCAATTATGTATAACTTTCCATTTTTCCATTTGCATTAATCTTCTAATCAAGTCAGTTGATCAAAATAATAAAAGTAAATATAGGTCCTGGAAATGAGTTCTTCGGTGAATACGAATAAAAAGCGTTGTGATTAAGAGCAAAAGTTAGGCAAAATTGTAATGAAAGTTTTAAGACTTCAAAAATAAACGTAACACCCCTACATTTAACACTTGTTACATACTTACCTTTCAAACTTTATCTCTACAGTTTGAATAGTTCCCGACAACACAGACTGGCGAGTATCAGACGTATATGGCGCAATTATAAGGATTCCATTTTTAGTGATCATAGAACCCCAATAATAGTAACCACAAGCGAAATATATTAAAATCTCACTCATCGACTAATTATTACTAGGCTATCCGACCATTCAATATACAATAATTACTACGCTAATTCCAAAATACACCAATACTGGTTTGTAAAACGAAAAGGAATGTCCACAGTCATAGCCCTCGGCACCCATTGTTGTGTGCTACGAGCAATAAAAATCATCTTAAGACAATAGCACCCTGAAGCTGAGATATTTGCATGATAATTATTTGGAAAGCATCCGCCTGAACGATCCGGACAGGTGTGGTTTTAATGGGTAAGGTTTTTGGTTTATTTTGGAGCTTGGGGACGCTGGAGTAGATTGGTCGATAGCTACTTAAAGTCATTTATTGTTTGGAAATATTGTCCTTTTTATACACCTTAGCAATATTTGAAACATTTCATTATCATTTATGTTACATTTTTATATCTTAAAAACATGTGAATCCTTTTTAGTGTAAAAGTTGTGGGAAAACTAATAATACCTAAGTTCATAATTAAACCGAAGAGTGCAAAAAATCTTTTTTTGATTTGAAATTTATAGTTGAAGTACGTTTAGCGCTAATGTTCTTCATTAAACCCAAACTGAAAAGTGCAAAAATATTTTTTTTTTTATTTGAAATTTACAGGTGAATTAAATATAGTATCAATGTTATTAATAAACTAAAGAAAACAAAATATGAAATCTATCATATAGACCTCTTCAAAAAGGTGCAACGAGATCTAAAATGCTGGTAAGGCATCGGTGATGCGTCTGGTGTTGCAATTATACGTAGAGACAGTTACTACGTTCCATTAGATAAAATAACGCTTAGTTTGATTATTAAAAAACTTTATAAAAGTGACGTCATCTAACGCATTAAAAATAATGAAATATCTTATAACTTCATATGTACCATAAATGAAAAAGGAATACAAAAACTTAGGCATCAACGTATTTTGTTAAAACATACTAATAAAAACACATACTAATAAACATACAAACTATAACGTATCGCTTGTTGTTATTTTTTGTTGACTTTGCTTTAAAGTTCATTGCACTTTATAATTTTATTATCAACTGCACTCAGAAAAACTAGCTGAACTATCATACGAATCAATTTTTCGTTAAATGCGTTGCGATGCAAAATAGCATTGATAAAAATATATTGCTCTACCTACTATAATGACTGCTATCATTCCAACGAGAGCTACGAAAAAGCAGATAGCTTACAGTTATTTTCCCATCGTCACTTTAAAGTGAGCATCGTTTTAATAGCTTGAAAAATCGTCATTACCTCCCTAAGCCCGGTCACCGGAGCGTGTCACTAAGCGTATTTTAATAACATTTTTGATCGCACCGTACTGTAATTACTGTTTATATCATCAACACTCCGACACAATTAAGTAAGTTTTTTGGGAATGCGACAATCACGTTTTGATTGCGGCTGTAAAAACGTGGATGGACACTTTGAAATAACGATTAGCCGATGACACCTTTTAAATTTATTTCTTCATTTGGGTGCGCGGTTTAATCATTTCAATTGCATGTGGATGTAAAAATTGTAAGCAAAAACTCGGTTGTAATTAGATTTGTGGCTCTCACCATGTTCATTACCTGTGGGCATGTCTAGATATTCTACGTTACTATCAAACTGTATATTCCGTTTGTGTGTTTGAATACTACAGTAAACTTCAGGACTTAATTTGAACTTTTGTGTTGTATGTATACACTTTTATAAATTGTATGGTAGGACTTTTACCCGAATCTTAAACTTAGTCTTTGGCCTTAAACCTACATATGGTTAAATATAATATAACCGAGTATTTGCAAACAATACGAAAACTACCAAGCATAACTCGTAACACATATTTTTACACTATAGGAGGAGGTAGTAGGAAAATCCTAGTCGACCGTAAACCCATATATATTATTTTAATTTGAAATAGGTTAAGGTAAATTACCTACTCAAAGTAAAAATAAAACAAGTTAATATTTAGTATAGAATTTGCATGTGTAGTTTACCTTTCAAAAATTAATTAATTAATTCAACACTTAATCTTCGCATAATATTTTTACTTTGCCTCTAACAAATCGATTAAAAAAACAATCTTTATAGTACTTATTTAAAATAATATTTAATTAAGTTTCACGAATTATACAATTTGTTTCTGTAGTGTTTACAGATTCGGTAGTTTTTATATATGGTAATACTATGCAAAATATTGACAGTAAGGAAAAACAAACTTTATCAAACAACGAATCATCAAACTCGTCACCTTTATTTAGACTATATATATGGCCATGTCCATAATAGTTCTTACGGCTACCCACCGCTACTAATGTCCATCGCACAATTTTGTTTTCCGTCACATTTAGTAGTTCAGTAATTGGTGTCGAAAAAGTACGTAATGATCTCACGGCGATGTCGGTTCACCTCAAGATCGTATCACATAAACTGCTTACATTAATTGTAACCGACACTATTGTTGTAGAATGACGTTTAATTTTCGGGAATTTTCCCACTGGCATACGCTACTTGGTTTCATTTTGTCATCAACCGATTACTATCTAGTGGGCATTGGTCTACATAAAATGGACCTGTTACAATGACGCTAAATAAACGTTGGAAATAAAATGGGATTTTTTGAGAATACCGTAAGCGACAACTTTTCCATCTGTTTCTTGAATCAACTTCATATCATCTGTATCTTGAATATATCTGATATCTTAAGATACCAAGGCATCCCTAGCTCCCATTTCTGGATTTAGATTGAATGAAAGATCGATGAAAATAATTGTTTTAAATAATGTTGACAAAAAATTCATACCAATCCACTTTTTATCGGCGTAATAATCTTTTATAGTCAAAAGGATAAGGACCAGTAACAGAATAGTTATTTTAAGCAGAACTGATTACACTATTTTAAACTCTACCTACGACTAGACCACACATTACTAAGTCACGAACGATTATGTTAACTTTACAAATAAAAAATAAAAATCCCAATAACCAAACGCCTAAATCACTTGGGTTCGAATATAAGCCGATTAATTATCATGAATCAAATTCCGAGAGATTAATTAGAACCATCCCTGCGACACTTTAGCTGCTATTAATCAAATCGAAATTTTATACTTATACAATTTAAAACCAGTTTTGGATCCAAAAGTACTAGTAGAGATGTCGTTGAATAGAAGCAATATGCAATGCAGATTTATAGATATTTTAATTTAAATGCCTTGAATAAATGACAGCTCGATCATAATATTATGAGCATGGAGTTATAATTTATGGCAGTACTAAATAACAAGTGAAAAGATTCAATTAAATGAAAAATTAATCCCTCTATCGTTTACGGCTTTGGATTAAATTTGGAAACACCACTCCTTTATATTACACTCGTCTATTTCTATTACATTCTTATTTAAAAAAAACCAGCCCTTATGTGTTTCTAAATATTTTTAATCTTTATACAAAACTCAAAAAAATTTATCCAATTGTTTTCATTGTAGTTACTAAGAAAATCAACGAAAACCACGTATCGAAATGATATCGTATTGAAAGAGGTTTCTGGAAGGTTGTTCAAGTTCCATTTCTAGTGGAACAAGATAATGAGGATAAGTATCGAAAATATTTATATGCATATTCATATTTTATCAATACTTATTAAAGACCGGCTACCACTCGCGTCGAGGTGAGAACGATGGCACCCCCTGCTGTTAGCGCGAGACGGCACAACCCAGAGAATTCAAACCGAAGTTATGGCCCTGCGTTACCTTTTTCTTTCAATACTTTTTTGACTCTTATTTTTGTCGTGATCACGTTTAGTCGGTTTAAGCTCATGTAAACTCATATGAATGTCCTAACTTAAGTATATTATACGGTGGGTTGTGTGTTTTCCGTTAATTGAAGGATATATACAATGTTGCGAATAAAATTTTGAATTTGTATGCTTAATCTTGCACATTTTTTTATGTCAAAGTTTATATATTTCCATACTTGTACGTTCTCTGGCGTAATATCTTAGGGTTTTTTATGAGCTCAACTAGCAATAAAATCTACCACAAAACAGACAAAACCTGATTTAAAACGATGACAGTTCCGAGCAAACCTAACAGAGTATAAATAGAATTTCTCTCTGTTAATTACAGTAGCGTTCATGTGAATCTTGTAAACACAGCGTCGAACACCTCACGCCATTAGCTCGCGAGGTGGACAAATACCGAATGTTTGCGGTCGCAGCGCAAACATCGCCGGCCGTTTGCGTTACGCATCACTAGCGCGTGTTTGTGGAGGCGCCCGGAGTGACGCGAAAGGGTTGCCCACGATAGTTTACTTTGTTTATCTTGTTACGTTGACAAATATTGTCGAGGTCATTTGCATCCTGGCGAGCTTTTCTGCGGTAGCTGTTTAATTATTCCTTCCACTTATCTACACTTGAGTCCAAGGACAGGTCTGATGAGTTGTACTCTTCAGCTTGCCATGATTTTTGTTTGTACTGTGACAGAAAGGTATTACATAGACCTATATATGTATATATGTATACCTTTTTGTCACCGTCCGTTTTTGTCTTTTTACCTTATATTCATTGCGTATTCTTAGTTGAGTTTATACACACTTCGCCATATCACACATATCGCAAGGATATTAATTTATCATTGGAATCTTCTCCAAGCTCATATTTTTGAAAAGTTGAATTTGACACTCATAAAACAAAGACAATAAAATGGATGGCACAATAGCATACTCCTTTACTTTCTATGTGTTTCCATTGCTCACAAAGTTACGACGAAATCATTAAAGACACTATTCATATGTAATAATTATAATATGTAATAGTTATGTAGTATTTCATCAATCCTTTCATTCATTATTTAATGTTAAATAAAAAAATACATACAACTAAATGACCGTACTATCTTAGAAATACGATACAAATAAAGACGTTGGTTCGAAAAATATATTTCTCGCAAAACGCGATATGAGAAAAATATATTTCTCGATTCGTCACGTTTGAATTAATATTGCAATCTTTCATTACAATTAACTTATCGTTTAATTTTATTAAGTGAAATTCCTAATCCATTCGTTCCAACGTTAGTTTGAGCCGCCATTATTGTTTCCAAAATCGTGTCCAATGTTTATGCAGCATAAAAATTGTATTAAGTATTATGTCACTTGCCTAATAGATATAATATTTAAATCGGAATCGTGTTTGCCTTTAATGTGTTTAATCAATCATATGCTACGATTAATTACTTAGATACGCGTCCGTCTGAATGTTGCTCGAGTATTTGAGCCAGAAATAAATAACTCCATTGTCCACTTCTAAGTAATCAAAAGTTCAAGGCTCGAAATAAGATGTATATTAATTAGCTATGTTGAAATAACCGGCCGCTTAATTCGTACAGAATTGTTGTGGAGATAACAAAGACGCGAGTGGAATTATTTCATTATTTAAATATGGTCACGGATGTTTAATTTTGCTATAGAAGCGTTATGTTAATGTTATGTGCATATACATTTTGTATCGTTAATTTAGCGTGACGATTATGGTCCTTATTGGGTTTTAAATAATATCTGTGGCCCAAGTGAAAACTGGTATAAGTTTGATTTTTAACAAATTTACTTTTTTATACTAAAATTAAAAAAAAAATAAAGAAAAATATATCTATACATCTCTATGTTTAAATCGATGATCTATAAAGGATTCTTCGTGTTTCTAACAATTTTAGTTAAAAAAGTCAATTTGGCAAAAATCTGACTTATACCCGTTTTCACTGAAGACACAGATACAACAAAGTCATACTCAATATTGTGGGAATATTTATACAATTACCACTAATTTGCATCTAGGAAATCCCTACCTAATAACCTAATAAGCAAGGAATTAAAATCCTTTCTCGCGCTATCGTGAAATAATCAGAAAGATTAATAAAACGGAACGGAACTCCAGATAGTTAAGAACTCGATAACAATAATTAACGCTCAACACATTGACAGAATACATGATTTATTGCGTCAGGAAAGACATTCTCATTAAACTGAAACTATAAAACCAAAACTAAAATTAGATACACACCTACCTACATGTCAAGCAACCATACCGTTTTCTAATTAAAACCTCCATAGAAGAGAATAATCAAATATTATAAGTGATATACAGCCATAATCTAGTAGAAAATTAATTAAAAGCCGTTCCGATTGAAATCAGTATTACCGCGTCGATTATAAGGCGTCGGTCACACACACAGTAGTAGTAGTCTCGTAGTAGTAGTAGTCTCGTGTCAGTCACGCTTGAGCATCTAAGAAATCAGTCGCAACATCCTATTTACATAACTTCTTGGTGGAACTTTAAAGTGATATATTTAAACGAATATATGCAATCGTAAGTAGGTACATGAGTGAAGCAAACTCGAAAATTAAAAATATATATATACATATTATTAGTTTTTTAGTAATTGTTGCGGTATAGAAGTAATATTAAATACTTACTACAAATGTTTTATAAAATGTACCTTGTACAAAATATTTTTTTAGTTTGCATCCATATTTTATTTTTTTATTTCGGCACGCTCTCGAATATCGAATTTAAAAAAATCGTTTTTTTTTCAGTAAGTTTTTGTTTGATCTACTGGATTTTCACTTAGATGTTGCGACATACACCAATAGAAATCGCAGCAAAAAACCGTGTACTGTGACTGCGGCGTTAGTCAGAATGTGCCGAGTAACGGTCTGAGATGGGCTTCCTACCGGTTTTACACGATGTAGTCTCATTACTAACTTACCGACCGACTCATTTGTCCAAACTAGTCGATCTATTCTATAAACTCTACACTCTATGGCATTGAATGCGGTGTTACCATGTTTACGGATCTTTTCAATTCCAAATTTGTTGTTAATACCACATATGCCTATCCTTCTATGAATGATGATTATGAATCCATATTGACATTTTAAAATTATTATTACTAAATATTCAATTAATTATTCAAATAAAAATGTAGTACAAGGATCGATATTAATCGTCTCATATGAAATAGCCTTATTTCATTTTTTTTTTATTTCTACTAAATATATTTTTTTTAATTGAAGTAGTCCAAATGGTAAGTAATCATTCATTTCTCTGCCTAATCAATCACCTATCTATATTACCTATGTAACTTACGCCAGTAAGAAGTATTTTGTATATCAGTGATATATATATTTATACGACCACTATTAATAATTATGAAATCCTTTGTTGATAATAATGACACAATATCCATCTCTATATTTTCGCTATTTACATGTTACTCGCATAGATTTTCCTGTTAAATTTCGTCACGAAGCACATACTCGGGTATTATTGATTTAACATCAAATTTTTCGCTAAATAGCGTAAAGTTTAATCTTACATAAGAATTACACAAAGTAAATATATGGTTGGTGGCTTTGCGGATGTTTCTTCATACATTGCATGGCGGTTTCAAAACCGTATGAAGAGTGCCAGTCAACGGAACAGAGCCTTTGATTTCGTATGAATACAGTATTTTTCATATTAAACCCGTCTTTTATTCTTATATTCCACTCATCTGCTTTTGATGAGACTAGCGAGGCCTCTTGGTTTCACCCGCATTAAAAAAAATAACAGTTTGATAGAGTGAGTAGATTTTAATGAACTAGGGAATAAATTTTACCTCAAGATGTGGACTATTAATAAATTTAAATCCATCAAGTTTAATTTAACGTTTTTTATGCAATTTCAAGCTTTCATAATCAGGTTCGAAAATGAACTAGGTCTTAACAGGCGAAATCACCACGAAAAATCAGAATATTATAACTTACCTCAAAAATAAAACAAATCAAAAAGACCCGCAAGCGTGAACACGTTTATAATAAAACCCAAAAGCTTCCTACCTTCCTGCCTACAGTCGTGACAAGTCTTAGTTAATTAATAATCTAATCGGATCGCACGACTCGATGATCAGCAAATGCCACCGCGGCATTTAGTCTAATTGTTCTAATCCGGCTACGCTATGCGGATCCTGCTTCTGGGTCAATGTGGAGACACGTATGTCCTTTGTTGTATGTGGAGCATAATTTTACATAAACAAATCAGAAACCTAAACGTGAGCTTGAAATGACAAACTTAAATAGGTCTATATTAATTACGACAATTATGAGAATACGAACCCCTAATTATTATCTACCCCTGAAATATTCGGTATTCATTTGACATGTATCATGTATACTTCCGATAGAGTTCAATAGTGTAAATATGTGTCATGTGTCTGACGAATTTAGTAGAACGAATCTGACGAATTTAGTCAAACATGTCTGACAAATTTAGTCAAGCGAGTCTGACGAATTTAGTCAAACACTGCAGTCTTTGCAGTCAAACAATAGCAGGTTGATGACCATGATTCATAATTATATTTATTTAATTTGAATTAATTATTGAAAACGTAAAAATTATTTGTAAACACTATATATTCATTAGACTACACTAACGGTACTATTACCAACATAATTGAACTTTAAATAACTTTTTGACTCAACATTCTACCTTATTAACCATTCAAGGATTTCGTTTACTTGTAAAGATTGTATCAATTTGTTTTGTCTTACCGTTTGTTTGTCTATACACGGACATGATATCGCCAAATGTAACATCTATGTCGTAATACCGATAGAAGTATGTGTACACCGAACATTGTACACGTGTAGCAAATACGACCCAACTCCGTGAGTTCTAAAGGCGAATTTGGTCGGGAACGGCATAAAGGGCATAGTTGGAGCTTTATTTAGGAATTCTACCGTAAGCATCGTACGTCCATTCATTCGGTTCCATTGATAAAGGTTTCAAGGCTAGTAGATACGCGTGTAACAATACTATAGTAACTATAGTAACATATAAGCAGATTGAAAAAAGATTAAGTATATTGTATACATAGTAGATGTAGCTATCACTATAATGCTGTAACAGTGACGCACCGATGCGCTACACCTATATTCCGCTTATCATTAATCTTGTTTATTTAAGCTTTTAATTATTTTTTCTAATTTCTAAATTTAATAGCTTTTTTTTTTATTAAATTTTCATACTGTCAACGTGTACGAAATTTCAGGTATTCCAAATACCCGCAATTTATAATTGCAGGTATTTGGAAAAAATAACTAGCGTTCTTATTGGAGTTCGTTTGATAATTAATGTTGCATTTGTTTTACCTATTAGCATTTTTTTAACTTAGTCTCTATGATGAGGCCTTCGGATTTAATACCACCTGTCTAGAGCAGATTTACAAGAAAAAACAGTAAAACTTTTTTTTAATTTATGGAAGTAACAAACGAGCATACAGCCCACCTGATGATAAGATCAAAGTCTCATCTAACGTTAGCCACAGATGCGTTGCTATCCCTGAGAACTAAGATGGAATGCATCGGAAAAGTATATCTCCCTTACCACACCCTTCAGATCAAAACACAACAGCGCATAACACTGCTGTTATTAGGCAGAAATAGTTGTGGCGGTGGTGCTTCCGGAGTCGAACCACAAAGAGTTCTACCACCTTCTACTTGCCCTTTAACTAATACTTTTACTACAACTTTGCGTCATTACGCTACACCTAGAGTACAATAGATTTTATGAGTCAGCCTATATCCTGGTTCAAAATGGTTATACTTTTATTTTCCATCGTGCTCACAGGTAGATAGATAATCTTCCGTCGTTGGTGGCTTAGCTACCGGTTTTACGGCCCGCATTATCTAAAGGCAGGCCTTGGTGTCAAAACACTTTTAAATTCAAACCAAAAAAACTACAAATTAACTTACAAGATTTCGCGTACCGATATAAAGCTATATTATTTGTCGCCCATATTATTTATTTTTATACCAACGGATGGAAATTCCTTTGTTAAGTTCATTCCCAGCTGTTTAATGTATTCGTATGCGTATGCGCATTATACCTGCGCATAATTTTTGCATATTTTGTTAAAACCATCAAATCTGAAGTACGGGTATTGTGGCAGCAATATTAATCCATCCTTTTATCATTTTAATTGTGTTTGTTTTTTTGTAAGTAAATATAAGTTTCTTATTAAGAGTCACGTTCTGCATGTTAAAGGTCATCTTTAACTAGAAATTTTACATTTCAAATGAATATTTACGTTAAAATAAACTAACTCTCAGCCTCACTCACTACTGTCTTACAAATGTTACAACACAACACACAACACAAACAAATTATCAATAGTCACATTATGTATACACATAATAGTAATATTACGTCCTTATTTATTAAGTTTTCGCCCTCACGCTAAAATATTAAATAGTATTAATAGAACTCATTTTCGAAGCACCTGTTTTTATTAATTACTGTTATTGCGCAAAAAGTAAAATTAACTTAACTTTTTGTTATATAACTTGCCAACAATTTGAGAGCATAATAAACACTAGTGCCTTACAAAGTACACGTCTGTTAACTTAAAAACAATGTATACTATAAGCAGCAGATAGGTCTATAAATAGTACGAAACAATAATATAATGTACTATAAAAAGTACAAAATAATAATATAATGGACTGTAAAAAGTATTGACGGTGGTAGAATTCTTTGTGGTTCGACTCTGGAAGCATCACCGCCACACCTATTTTTGCCTTATAACAGCAGTGTTATGCACTGTTATGTTCTGGTCTGAAGGGTGTGAGACATACTT
>MOOZ01000001.1:105761-174570 GCA_002930495.1 Cecropterus lyciades | reverse complement strand
ATCCTACTGTGGGGCTATGAGTGTAGAAAGCGTTTATGTTTTTTATGTTTATGTTTATAAGATCAAAGTAGCAATCAAGCAGATTACCTGATGGTTACTGCAAGTGGTCACAAGAAGTGGGCACTGCAAGCTCCATGGACATCTTCAACCAATTTTGGAATTGGTATGTCGGTCTGTTCTTGATGAAAAAAGGCTTCTACCTGAAGTCGATCACAGATAAGTTGACACTCCTAACGACTTAAATGGGTGCATCATATGTTAATAACCAATTAATATTCCTCGGCATTTACTTTAAATATTATTTAATTAAAAACCATCTCTCCCATCGTCATCAGCAAGATTGTCTTCTAGCTTACAAAAGAAAAATATCTCGATAACAATTCCGTATGCCTATAAAAGGACTTAAGCAATTTAGACGGGTTTTCAGTTCATTTACTTTTTCCCAAATAAATACAAAATGTTGTTTTAAAAACTGAAACATCGTACATACAAACTAATATATAAACATCAGGTGACACCGGTGCAATAATATTAAGTAAAGCCATAAAACATAACCTATTATTATTTGCCAGGCTTGCAGTTAATAGGATATTTTGTATGAAGTCGCACGTCTGTTTACCTTTACTAAGTACTAAGTAGGCTTTGACGGGTCTGAATCATGACATGATGCAAGCCGCTACTTAGTGGAACGCAGTGGTTCTGGCAAAAACTGCTGGTTCTTGTACAATAGCCCTAAGTAATACCACAGGCTGACTAAACACGAATAGCAATCACTTATTTTAATATTTGTAGTTTCTATCTCAAATGTTTAGACATTTTTTTATTCCTTGATTTCTTTGTCGTAGGGAAAATCTAATTTCAGTTATTCATTTGTGGCTAGCCTTAGGTGCCCTACCTAATAATAGTTATATCTGAGATTGATGGCCGATATCCACGAACGACAGTGGCCACTTACCATCAGATGGTCTGCATGCTCGTATGCTACTTTAATGTTTAAAAAAATACAAAATAGTAATTATAAAGTTGTAGATTTATTGCCATTAAAAATATCAAAGCCATAGAATCATGAAATAAAATCGATAAAGCATTTATATCGACTAATTTGCAATGTAAAACAAATATACATAATCAAAAGGAAAAGGATACATGAAACAGTTTTTTTTTTAAATAACACTTGTATCTAGATGATGTGCTAATAACATCATTTAATAATACAATAACCTTTACTGGGAATAATTAAAACTAGTAAATTGATAAAATGTATCTTTTGGCATTTAAAAGTAAAAAATCGAGATTTTACAAAAAAGATGTAACTTCCTTAGATTAAATGAAAAGTGACATAAAACATAACTAATGACGTAATTACCAGTTATTGCTAGATATTTCACATCAAATTGTATTTATCAATACACATGTATTAGAATCCAATTATTAAAATATCTGCTATTTATTATGTAGATGCGGTTTTAAATCCGGTAGCGGTGAAGCCGCGGCGATCGTCCATTCAAACATTTAAATTCGTCCGTCGGAAATATCACGCGGCGATAAATTATTTACGACCTTAAAAAACACTTAAAAATACAAAAATCCATTTCCATTCATAAGTTTAAACGGAATACTGACTCCTACCACACGAGCGACTCATAAAACCTGTTTAGATTTTGATAATTTTATTAACGATCGAATGCATGGCACGCCGAGTGCGAGAGAACCCTAAAGTCTCATATATTACGGCATTAACACAAATTATACAAGTTTAGAGCCACAACATAGTGCGTGGGCGTTAATGTTCGAACGTGTCGTCTGTAATTATTACGATCCAGAGAACTTTAATGTCTTCGAAATGTCGCATTCTTTATGACAATGGAATATCTAAACTAGATCCGTCCGATATTTATTTGTATCACAACTAAATTTTGTTTCAAACTATAATTTATTTCACTCCGGTGGAATGCGATGATCTAAAACGGTCATAAAACGGTAAGATGTGACACGACAATGGTGAGGGACTGTGTCATAAAATAATATAAATTACCGGTCGTTCGAGTAAGAGTTCGAGAATTAGTGTTGACGATACGCACTACAGCTCCACTGCACGCTGTAATTATTGTTGTCCATTCACTTTACGTCATTACACGGTTCTAAGTCGTATGTAGTCACATTTGTAGAAACGTCGCCGGCGCAGTATGTGGCGTAAATAATTCCTTTACGTCCCGACGTTCATTAGGGGCACATTGTCTCATTCGGCCAGATTTTAATGGCGTTACCTTCGAAATTTTATTACGATTTGGTGTAATTACATAAATTGTGCTCGTTCGGGGCGGTCGGGTGTATCTGCTCAGGACGTGTTCGTTTCGGCCTCTGTTAGAAAGTGCTAAACCGTAGATCACATTACATATTGCACCATTAGAGGCCACTTATAACAACAATATCCACAAGTGATCCGCTAATCGTCCGTCACTTTGATCTTTAGAAACGTTAACGCTTCAAATTCTTAGTACAAACACGGTGGCTAAGGCCGTTTATTGCTACACAGCGAATCAATTGTACAAACTGCTTTCGGACACTAATAGAAAGAAAACGAACCTTTCATTGCGTCAGCGATTAATTAAACTTACGACGAACACTTCCATTTAACAGTCAACGGAGTAAAGCACTTTAATTAGTAGTTTTCCATTTGACGGACACCTGGTAAAAGCCATTTGACTTATTAGCTGAATGTCGTCCCACATTAGACTGAACTCAAACAATTGTACACCTTATACTGTTCGCGCATGGTGTGAATTAGTGATACAATGTTACGTCGTAGAGTTGTTTTATGAAGATGGGTAAAGTTTTCAGGACGTTCCTATTGGTCGACTGTGTGTTAACGCAAGAATCACGAGTACATTTTCAAATAGTTGTAGCTATAATTTGATAGTCTTTACGTCGCTTCTGACTTGTAAATTAACTTATATTATTTGTCTTCGGATGCGTGTGCTAATTTATTTTTTTAGGTTTTTAACGGTTTCATCATACGCTTTAATGTCACGATGGTGCGCGAGATTTTGTAAATACACGTATCATCAATTTAGCTATACATAGTTAGTCTCAACTAACAAGACATTTTTTGGTATTGGAAGCTACAAATACAAATATCATTGGTCTCTTACGTCACGGTCGTCGCCTGATTGGGTGCAATTGTGTTCCCTGTATTTACAAATTTATTTATCGGTAATTGTTTAAAAAGTGTAAAATAGATCTCAGTTTATCAAGCACACATCTACGTTAATGGTTTTATACGGTTTTGTGATCTATTGAAAGCGCTTAGAATGGGTCCGTCGGGCACTATTAGCGATCATCCTTCATATCTGACGTCAAAATGCTAGCTATAATGTCATCTATTCAGTTAGGTCTATTATTATTCATTTGAGTTATCAATCTATTCATATAAATAAATTTTAAATGTGTATTCGTATCTGCTTTTACAAAATAACTGACAATTCCTAAGCTTATTTGCTTAGCATGTTACAAAAACTTAATATTTCGCTTTTTAATCTGTCTGCTTAATACTTAACACTATTGATTTTGACAAGACTTTATCGGTTAAGATGATTTGGTGGGGAATGAATTAAAACCTTTTATTGCGCTCGAATATTTGGATTAACCGCAAAAAAATGCGTCCACGAAGCTGAGACGGGTTGGCTACCTAGTTTATAAATGTAGGTAACAAGTAACGATTTTCTAATATGAATAAAATTAAACTGTAATGTCAAATGTTTCCTATCTAGGGTAACTTATTACACTTTCTATTAGCAAATTGAAATTCAATTTTGGTTGTTCACTAAACACTTTCGCAAACAATGTTTATGTTACGGACCACGTATTCGTAATTTGTCGCACCGTTCCGATGTCAACTTAATGTCGATAATTAAATTTTCGAAAATATAAATGGCTGTTTTCACTTAATAAGTGTGACACGACGTGGACATCGGACAATTAGTTGGGACGTGTTAACGACGCGTAGGTATGTTACACCTATAGGTATTGAACTGACTGTAATTTTACAATATCTTACGTAAACTAAATCTAAACGCTGACGTAACCGAATCTATGTTCAGGAGATTTAAGTTAACGAATAAACCACTAAGAAAATGGCTATAATTCGTCACTTATAATCGAAAGTGGAGAAAAGATTGTTTTGTGTAAAATATTTTTATTTGAACGATGTCAAAGTTCGATATAGTTTTGAAACTTTGTTGTCTGTCTGTGTAGGTTAATCTTTAAAAATTAATTTGACTTTGAAGGAATTTTCTAGCGTTCAAGAGTTTTGCGAACCTAATTTACAAATTCAACAATATTTTTTATGAAAGAATTTAAAATAATGAAATAAAAGTATTATTATTGTTTTTGAAATTTGTAATTGAAAAATCGTGTAATCAGATGAACGATAATACTCGATTTTGATAAAAATTGTACATTTATAAATAAATTTTCCATTTCAAATCGGACAAAGTGCGACAATGTTTTTTAACAAAATTTAACTTGATTCGAATTAAAATTAAAAACGAGTACAATTTGTCTTATTTTCGCCATCTTAATATTCAATCTAAGTACATTTCGTTGGTACGTTCTTAGTTTAACAATAGTCTAACTGAATACGTGAAAATGATCAGAATATATAATAGACGTATTTAATTCCTTTACTTTAGTGACTATTTTGGGCTTCATGTTAAAGGCACAATTTTATCCAAAAAAAGCTTATAATTGAAATTTTGCTCTAATTACACCGTGGTCTATGGCCATTGAATATATTTTCGTTTATTTAAAAAATAAAACTTGGCTCTCATGTAAAATTTGATGAGTATGAAGGTGGTAGAACTCTTTGTGGTTCGACTCCGGAAGCACCACCGCCACACCTATTTCTGGCTAATAACAGCAGTGTTATTCGCTGTTGTCTTCTGGTCTGAAGGTTTTGGTAAGGGAGACATACTTTTCCGAGGCATTCCATCTTAGTCCTCAGAGGTAGCAACGCATCTGTGGCTAACCTTAGGTGAGACTTTGATCTTACCTAGGGTTAATTACAAATGTACATGGGCGGCAGTAGCCACTTACCATCAGGTGGGCTGCAGGCTCGTTTGTTACTTCCATACTATTAAAAAAAGAAAAAAAGTCTTCAATCCAAGCAGCGACATATTCATCTGTAAAATGGTATATATTACTAATTTAACTCCATAACTTAAAGTAATCATTCAATCGTGATTCTCAAGAAGGACGGTAACGAATTTATTTGATTCACTTTGACTGATTAGGTTAAAAATAAACAAACCTTCTGTCACGCGGTCATTGTCAACTACCAATAAGACGTATTGAAAATGCGAAGTATGCAACGGTAAAGTTAATTACAACTTTGGTAACGAATCGAACCTATCACGACATTGGTGCCTCGTAACCAAAAAACTATTCGTGAGGTGAACACATTCAAATGCAGGCAAAAAGATAATATGACAGTTTTATATAGTCATTGCTAGTTTATTTCACTGAGCATTCGTGGAAATGGTAAAAAATAGACAAAAAGTCAATCAGAACTAAGTGACAATATGATTAAATTTAGTTAACAGATTAAAATAAAATGGCGCTTGTTCAAAATTACTTATTTCCTTTCCAGTAGTATGAATTTGTACTTCCTATGCTTGAGGTTCAGGTTCCAATCCTAGAGGTACCTTTACTTTTGCGAAGTCATATTGAAAACTTGTTTCAACGAAACATTTGTAGGATTTGAAAGAATCCTACAAAAGGTAGTATAAAATTTGTGTGAAGTTAACAATTATCTAAGCTCTTCTCATTTACATTCTGAGAGGATACTGGGACACATTGAGAGGTGTGGGAATAAATGGGTATAACCATTTAATATGTATCTAGGTATCGTTGGAATCCGTTGCCAAGAACTTGAGTACTTAAGTATCTAGGCCGTAGCATATCCGTTTTAATACTTTAATGCAATACTATTTATGCTACACTGCCAAACACAGGTTTCTTTCCATAATTAAGAATGGTCTAGACTCCGGAAACATACTTTTCCACCAAAGGTACTCGAATTAGCACTTTCTTTGCTATTTATCAGTCGAACTAACACGGAACTCAATGTTTCGAATTAACAAATTTACTTTTAAATGATTTTAGGACAGTAAAAATGATATTTAATAAGATCTAAAAAAAACCTGAAAACTGTTGAATCTTAAGCTCGAACATTTGCGACAAAATCAGATATTTTTACCTGCAAAGAAATGTGTGCTATACACATATCTTTGAACCAATATATAAAAGTAAGTAAGTAGTGATATATAAAAGTCTGACAACTAAGAACTGAAGTCTAAAACTAGGAACCGCAGAGAATCCCGTTCACAAATGTTTCTTTATCTTGCGTCGATCCGGAACAACAATTTGGGGCGATTTCATCTTGGTGTCGACGTGACAACGTAGGGCCTTAGTACATTGGACAAAAACCGATCTCATTTATTTTCACCGGTATCTACAGAACGTGATAGGTAATTTCATAGTGCATTTTCTGTTTGACACGCCTTCCAAACACTTTGCCCTTTCCACTGTTATTGTTTTGTTGCGTCATCTCCAAAGAATCCCGTAGGTTTAACTTTT
Source organism: Cecropterus lyciades (assembly GCA_002930495.1). Taxonomy (NCBI): domain Eukaryota; kingdom Metazoa; phylum Arthropoda; class Insecta; order Lepidoptera; family Hesperiidae; genus Cecropterus; species Cecropterus lyciades. Next base: position 167,934 of record MOOZ01000001.1, on the reverse strand, counting down.
TAAATAGATTTTGATGGTCGGGTTGCATTGGTTGTGTCGTGATTACTTTGACCAACTTCAATTTAGATCAAAATATTTTTGAATAGAAATTTTGATTTTGTGGCGTCGTAATGTAAACGAAATCCAATTTTGGAATCAATCTTCATCGTTCTCGACATCGATTATCGTTTGTTCTGAGCAGATGTTGCATCAGACAATGACCGGATTTATGAAATATCCCAATTAGTTCCAAATGCGGCAAAATGTACACACATGTGACATTATCACTATTTTGTCTTATTGTTGCGCGTAAATATGAACCCACACAATTTGGGGAATTTGTTATAATCCGCGCCAACTCTATTGTGATGCATTGTTATACGAAGCGGGGAATAGTCAAGGGGAGAGAAATCGGATGCATCAGCGACTATAATAATTTACGGATTTCGAAAAACATTGATTGATCTTGAATATTCGCAAACATTCGGGAATTTGGTATCGATCTGCGCTCCGGTGGGACGGCGCGGTCGTGAAATGCGCGAGCATCAATGCAGTCATTAAAACGTACCGTGAATAAATTAAGGCGCAGTCATATAGTACAGGTGGAGCGGACGCTCCGGGCGAAGGGATGGGAGTCGCTCAGACCGCGGCGCGCGTTCGGAGCCGCGTCGGTCGTGTCGAACGGCGGAGTTATTAATAATCCGCATTCACGGGCCGCACGAGCGAGCGACCGGCTCGCGACGACATTCCATCGCATTGTCCCGACCCGCTCCGCCCGCGACACTTTTGTCTATTCACACCGATAAATCACCTCCTCCGGACCGATGCGAGCATTATTTACCTCTAACGATCGCACTACATCGATTAATTAGTGTAACACTACAGATAAGATAGCGGGGAAAGCGATCGCTTTCAATTTCCTCTCGAGGGGCACTCGGCGTAAAGTGCGCGTTAAGTGCGGACAATCGGAGATAAAACGTGCGAGACGAGACTCGCCCTTAATCCGGTGATCGAAGATTGCGAGAAAACGTTTTGTCGTGGGGTGGGTCCGATCGGCTTTGTTTGGGAGCTAGCTCCTAATTTTGATTGCCGCAGTCGCCACTTGACGTGGGCGAGCGGCCGATACGTGGATATCTAATTAAACCTATAAGATGCTAATGGGGGTCACTCATCGCGGAGAGGTCATATCGTCTTCATTTTTTATCATCTTAATGACTCTGGTTTTATTCGATGCTATTTCTTCATCGTGACCGTCTTCCACAATCTTAATGATTCCAACGATCCCTTGTAATGTAATCAACGGCTGATTATTGGAAGAAACGTGTTGCATCGGATTTGTGATAATCGCTTCGAGACGACTAGTTGTGCACTTCGATTTCAATAATAATTTCTGTTCTAATGTCCTTAGCTGTTATGTTAAATGTTTGCGAGAAATCCAAACTGATACGCAATATGATACGATGTGGGAATTATTAAACAGTCGCATCGTTTCGCGGGCATATACTTGCAAATTAATACAAAGTACTATCTCCTTTTATTGAATAGCCGATGAGCAGTCGCCACACGCGATGAAAACTTGCCCAGACGCAATGTCGTAGATACGATGCGAGCGTTTTAAATTGATTGTAATGTGAATGTGTTTTGAACAACTGTGATTCGAGTCAGGAACCTCTTCTGGCTTTCATTAGTTCACATGGTCATTCCTCTTTGACCTCGCAATGAGAATGTGTCCGCTCACACAATTTCCTTACACTGCTATATTAACGACATAAGGTTATCAAATGAGTGTGAGAGAAAGCATCGAAGTACTCCTATCTCAATAACATTTGCACAAACAGATAGAAGTATTTCTTGATATATCCTTTAAGCTCGCATTATTAGCAACAATGTTGTCCTCACGTTAAAGCTAAAAGCCTCTAGATTTATCCTTAGCAATAGCAACTGATCTGCGGTCAACTTCTGGTGTGACTCCTATCTCATACAGTAATGAATACCATGGAAATCGAAGATGCACATGGGCAGCAGTGACTATCTAACATCATGTGATGTAATTGTCTAAGATTGTAAGAGTATTATATTTTTACGCAAATTTCATTATCTTTGTCTTGTTTGTAACTTGCCTACACAGTTCAGTAGTTTATATTAATTAACAACCAAAATCGACCGATTATAGAACAACTACGTGGTGGGTCATATTCACCAGAAACACAATACACACCTGTGGGATATTAATCGGATTTACAAAACATATGAGCCGCCTAAAGCCAAATACTTATCTATAGCATCGACCTGGTTAATATGCTTATTAAATTATATCGATGGCAAAAAGCGTTTAGCTCAAGGGAGTAATTAACGGAATGAGGTTTAAGAGATTAAATCGGCAGCTTTAATTATTGGGTCAGCTCTGGACCACGAGTCCTGTCTGTTACTATAACGATGTTGAACTAAACCATGAATATACATTAAAGTATAGTGTCCGCAATATCATACTCACCTAGCCTAATGGTAACATTGAAATATCGCTTAAGCTTAGCCGCTTTCTATACTTACAGTCCAATTCTAGGTGTTAAACCTACAAAAAGATTGATGTTAATACTTACCTATTTGACCGGGTATCAAAACTATGGCACTGCGTGACAGACTGTATGTCGATATGAAGATAAGGACAACTTTTCTCTATGGACATAATTATGTTAATAACCCCATACGCAAAATAAACGACAACTTGACGACCCGCGTGGTAGAGCGGTCATCATACCGGTCTGACACGCAGTGGGTTGCAGGTTCGATTCTCGGCCAGACCAAACATCTAAATTATGAGTTTAGATACTGTTGGACACACAAAGACGAATACACAAACACCAATATCCAGACTTTGTATGTACATGGTACCCACGACACAGGTGAAAATCCTAGTGTGAGGCTATGAGTGTTGATAGTTAAAAAAAAGAAAGGCTACATGAAAGTCGACCAAATCCATTATCTCTTATTAAGTTTTATTTGATCATATAAACTTTGGATCAAGACGAAACGTAGCAGCGTAAATACAACAGTTATGACAGAAAATAGGACTAAAATGTATAAAATTGGTAGCAACAAAGTGATCAAACTAGAACAACTGCTTTTAAAAAAACTTTTGTTGCCATTGAATAATAACTTAAAATTGGGGTCAAATCTTATTGATTGGCGAACAAAAATTGCTGAACAAAAGGCCATGGGAGAGGCGAGGCTTTCGAAATAATCTACTTTGCATATCAAATACGCATTTTAATGATATGCATCATTACATTTAATTGTACTTCCTGAATTTAATCGATAACTTTTCATTACTGCATTAATTAAAATGCTAAAACAATTTAAGGGACCTCTATAAATACTGTTCAATATTTATAATCACGAGTACGTTAGTTACATGTCAATTAATGTTACACTGGAAAATAATTGACGTAAAAACGTTAGCAATCGTGCAATAAAATAATGGCGGAGATTGCCTTATATGATTCGGTCGAGGCGGTTCTACCAAAAGTAGCTCTCAGTTTTTTGTCGACAACCCCGAGCGTACTGCTAATTTGTTTAAACTGTTTAAATGAACTAGCTTTCTCACGCGGTGCCGTATGCAGGAACCCCGAAAAGGTATTTGAATTATACGATGGAAAAAAAATATTAAACAAATCAGATAGGCACGTTTTCAGAAGGCAAAAAGAAAAATATATAAAATGTTTGACCAAAAGTTCTCTCAATCCTATTCAGCCATTTTGAAGTATCTCGTATCGGAATAGCCCGTATATATCAATCTATAAAGAGTTTAAAGTAAAATAATATCATTATAGACAAGTAATTATCATGAAATAACAGTCAAGAGCTTAAACATCACATATGGAGTGTTCGAGATGACATAATTTTATTAAGATGAGAAAATTGTCCTGTCCCAGATCAAACGCCTTCTGTCGTTTAATAACCCTATAGAAGACCAAACTGGGATTGTATAGGCTGCTTCTCAATACCTAACATGGACGCTAAAATCAAGATTTAATTAAACCAATAGTCGCCTCCACAGAGTCATTTATCATCGATTGGAGATACGACTGTACCATACAATATTGATTGAGAAGCCAATTACAAAAGGATGTAAAAAAATACGTTCCCTCAAGACATTATGGTGCCTGCACTAATGTAAGATTACATCTTCGCGCATTTGTCCCCGAAATGAATACCACCAACCGTCACAGAAATCTGTTCAAAAGTGTTAAATCGGTTAATATAATGATGATGGATGCCGTCCCGACCAAACAGCCCACAGCGGGGGTGTTTTACCCCACTATACAAATAAAGTATTTTTATTATTAACTAGCTCGCCGTCCTGCTCGCGCGCATGTTCATTAAATCGTACCCTCTCCCTTGCACCATTTAATCGAAATCATATTTCTGTTTTGTCATTATGGTATCACGTTTAGAGAGTTCCTCTCCTTTGTCCCGTATTTCGAATCGCTGGTTTCTTGTTTCCAATGCAGCTTCGGTTCTTGTTTTCTTTTTTGATAAGTCACCATTAAGATATACGAGACCTTTAGTGGATAAGCGACCAGCCTTCATTTTACATTTGATTAAAGTAAACTTTCGCGAACAATTGTCGGTGTCTTCGTATCAGTCTGTCCGCGCCATCTGTCGAGCAGTAGTGGAAAGTACTTTTTACGTGTTTACCTTAGAACTGCTTCTATGAATGGAGCCGCTTCGAATAAAAAAGGTGCAACCGTGTCAAAATCAGACAATATTGTTTAAAATCTAAGACAGACGCATATGAGTTCCTTTCATCATCACGGCTTACCTGTGGGAGTTCACAAAAAACACCGCAGGTAGCCCATTTGTTTGTTATTAATTCTCGCGTCGAATCTCGTTTTTTTTTTCACCGACCACTTTAATACAGTAAGAATATTAATTATAATTATAAACGGGGCTCGTCGCGTTCGTTGTTGGCGTTGGAACCTTAGGTTTTGGTTCTAAATTTAAATCTGATCATTTATCATGCGACATTGTCGTTTTTATCTCGGATTGTTATTTTTTGTGTATAATTTATAGTTTATATCGAAGCCTAACAGAGTGGAGTGGGTGCCAGTTGTATTACCGTGGCTGATTAGGTAACCGCACTCGTAGATAAGTGTAGATCGCTCCGAAGAGTGCAATGTTTCCTCTTCATGTGTAGTTTATATTTGTTTTTACGAGCTCTCGTCTTCATTTATGTCAATTGGACATTCGATTATATTAATTTTGGCCAATCGCATATAGAATATGCTAAGTCAATGGAAATAATATGCATCCTGGCGCCTGACCGCAGCGAATTAAAATGCAGAAAGCAAAGTCAATCTTTCTTTATTTATCAATTCGCAGGCATTCTTGGCGTCGGTTCGATTAGACGGGCGTGCCTGTGCGTATGGATCATAAGTGTTTTGATACGTGCATTCTTTCCTCTTATTACGTAGTGTAAGTGTACGTAAAGATTGTCCAGCTAGTTGCTAAGTATTATTCTTAGTCGGTTAGTGCGTTCAGAAAGCGTGCGCGGGCGTTTCCGATAATTCGCCGGCGACGCGGCCCGGCGCCGGCGCACTTACCGTAACACCTCGTTCGTTTCAATGCTTTGTACGTTTGTTGTTTTGTAAGGATTTATTGCGCTGAGTTTGTTGTGTTAACGGATTTTTGATATACTTATCTACGTCTGGTAATGTTGTACTCTGCGCTCGGTTCAATTGAGATTTCAAGTTTTATATTTAGCTTAGTTCAATGCCAACTATATCTATTCTACATTTATGTAGTTTTGTAGCAATTAGCTTATGTATCTTGCATATGACAAATATGTAACCAATGTGAGATTAAAGTCATTATTCTGAATATTATTTCCATTTGACATCCCTAAGCCTAAATGTTTAGATCAAATAAATCTAATAGTGCATAACTGAATGCAAATGTATTCAACATTTGTTTAATTGAATCCACCTGGAGAAGATTCATGACTAACCTAGTCTGCATATTTTATTGGTATCTATTTTATTTTAGATTCGATCTATTCAATGACGTTGTCGTAAACGTAAAAATGACTATGAATTATCACTGCCTTTTTATAGAACGGTTGCGAAATGCATGAAGAGCCCATACGATGTTTTACGACTTGAATCCAGGGCAAGTTACTTAATACCCAGCATTTAGTATCGACTATCAATAGCGTAAATAGAATGCAAGCCGGTGCATGGCGGTGCACCGATAGAGCCCATATGCCCTCGAGTTTTTATCGCTCAACAAAATTAAAGCCTTATTTTGTATCTTGATTACTTTCGACTCACCTTGACAGAATTCCCTAAGACCTTAGACACTTTTGGTTATCACGATATGCACTAAATCGTGATCATGACAAATTGCAATTGAGGATTTATCGATATCCTTGACTTATTCAGATTTTTAAACAATGCCTATTTAGTTCGACATTTGTTAAAAGTGTACCGTATAAATATCACTTGGAATAGCTTGTTAGGTTAGAACGGTAATAACTTATATATAGGTATTAAGGGTCACCGTTAGCTCCTTCGCTAATGTATCACGATCTAAACATTAAGTAGTGTAGAGTTAAACTCGGTTGTCTGTAGAAAGCGGTATTGTGATTGTAGCACAAGTATAAAGCAATTACGTTACATTATCTTATCATACATTCAAAATGTAAAAGTCTAAATTTAAAATATGTGGTGTAGTAGTGTGTGTAATGTAAATTCTATTGGCATTGCCATCAAAATTTTAGCAATTTATGGTTTTGTCGTATTCAAATAAGTATTTAATTTAGACGTATATTTCTGTTTTATTATTTAAAGTCGAAGTTATAAATTGTAGTAGGATTAATTACCACCAAAGCAAAATTTCAAAAAGATAGTGTTTTACAGGTTCGTAGTGTTGTTATTATTTAAGATGTATTAATTGTATGAGTAAGTGTTGTAAAAGTATATGAAATGTAATAAAACGTTCCATGTTAAGTATAGCTATAAAATTGTGAAGATATCTAGCGCAAAAAGCGCTAAAAGCAAAACGATAGTTGCGCCCCGCAAGCCGCTAATAAAGCATTTGTCTTGACTCTATGATGTAAGAATCCAAGAAAAACGTTTAGAGACGACTAAATAAATAAAAGATGGCGGGCGAAGCTCGCGATTCTCAAATTGAATATTAGATTGAAATTACGCGCTCGGGCGGCTCTCTCCTCCGCCTTTTGTTACGCGAATGATACATAAAGCGCGCGCGCATACAAACACAGTAATAAGAATTTTAAATTAGCATTCTTTTTGTGTTCCACGCCACCCCAACCCACTCCGCACCCCACTGTCTTAATAATATGGAGAAATTGAGTTGTTATACACCCTTTTCGGAGGAGGCGCGGGTGCAGCGGCACACCTCGCGGAGAAGCCTTTTTGTAATTGAATTTAGATATTCTTTCCCCGGATATAACGACGGGGAGGTTGGGCCCGCTAGTTCCGCGAATGGAGAACATGTAAATGCTGATATGAAATTCTCGACGCTGTGAAGATGTCTCGTGTTGTTATTGCTAGCGTTTTTATACATAGCTCCCTCTGCTCGACAGACGTAAGGGTGAAAACGTTTTATTAATTGTTTGAGAGATTCAGTATTCACGATCTTAGTTTGTTCTACACAAACACGTTTGAATTATTTTAATTAATAAAAACCATTACAACTTTCGACTGCCTTTGACTGCTTTTAATCTCCGTGCCTTTGAAAGTCCTTGATCATACTCTACCATGCTTCTCTTATGTGGATTCGGGAACGAAAGAGGTTAGTGCTCAACATGGATGTTTCTTCCACTTATACTTATGAGAGGACTTATCCTTCTGGGCAAATTTCAACCTTTGAAAGGAAGTAGAGTCAGTACCTATAATATGGTAAATGGTCTTCCGTTTCGATGAAAGGTTATCGACGCCTGGCTTACATATAAGACGACTATCTTAGTTCTCAGGACCTTATTGTTACTCCTCAGTGGATTTCCGATAGAACCAATGTTTTATATGAAGTTGGTTATAGATGCCCATGAGCATTGATCAATTAGCTGTAGTTGGACTAGATGCTTGTTTGCTTCTTTAAGCTTAAAAAACTGACGTAGATACAAAGCAACTGGACACAATGGGTTACCCGAAATAAGTTCTATTAATTTGATCAGCCTTCCGAGAAGCAACGATAGCATGATACTGGTATGTAATTACAGGAGGCTATTAACATCGTCCGTGTACAAACATGGCGGATGATTGCTGGTTTCGTTTTAATTGCGCACGCGCATCCCGATGGCCGCAAACGTTGGCATCGTGAGAATCTCGATCGGTATTGATTTTTGGAGATTATTAGATTAGATAACTTAATTACACATACGTATTCTATGTACACGTTCAAGAATTATCAGAATTAAAGGTACTTATTGATATTTCACTGTGTTTCTAGCTTATCGCTCTTGTAGTGTAAAACACTACATTTAAGAGATATTCCAAATTAACTCCTAAAGTCTTATTTCAAAGACCTCATTTAGATAGAAGCCCTCTTTAAAATTGGTAACACATATATATTTTTCTTATAAAATATGTGTAACCTACCTGTTAATAGTTGCTAAAATGATTATCTTTATCGTTTATGAATGTAACAGAAATGGAGTATTATATACGTCGATGTTCGATAAATATGCGGATAGAAAATTTATTGCCTTTATAATGTAATTAAAATTTATGAACATTGCTATAATTAATATTTATGTAGACATTATCGTATACATCACAAGATAAATAATTCTTTTATGATTAAGTATCGTTGAGATATGTTCTACTATAAGCTTGGAGGTAATTGTTCTAACATTACCGTTTGTCGTCATAGGTCATTATCGGCCTCGTCGAGAAATTTGCCGCAATCCAAGCCTTTAATTTTATATCACTTTTGAGACAAAGGATTCAATCGACTCCGCTTTTAGTCGTTTTGTTTGTATAATCTGTTGAACTAAACACACTCGTAATTACCGACACGAAAAAAAATAATCATTCAAATTATCATTAATGACACATTCTAGCGAACGTAAAGTCGGCGTCACGCTCATCTGGGGAATGAGATTAAAACTAATTCGAGGTCTTCCAAATTATAGGCGTACAGAGCGGCGGATGTCGCCGCTGCAGCGGCGCCGGCGCAGCCGAAAACCGCACGTCATTGTTTTTTGTGGTGCCTTAGGCGCCTCAGCATCCGATCCGACCCCGATCCGAACGCTAATTAATTATTTCACATGTATCGATCATTAATTACGACCGTTCGACCGATACCGTCCACCCGTTATCTTTTAATGACGCCCGGCAATTTGTCGAACGTAATTATCTCACAAATCACACGCACAAAAACTGTGTATAATGATTTAAAAATTTAACACGATCGAGGCATTATCCCGCGCGCATTAATAGCAGAAAGCATCGAGATCGAATCAATCTTAATCTCGTACGAAACGTAATCCAGATTTATTTATGACGGAGCTGCGCGTGTGCTATTATGCTCGTCTGCAGCAATTTGCCTCGGAAATTGTCTTAATCGGCCGCTCAAGGGACTATTTATGTATAATTATTTCCAAATTCGACGCTCCGTTTGATGCCTTTCCGCTCTCTTTGAGGTGGTTCGACAAAAAAGTCATCTGTTGCAACAATTAAGCGGGGAAAAAATAGAAATAAGTATCGAAGGGTCCGCAATAATTACAGGCGCAAATTGACGGTTCCTAAGCAGACTGGTGGCGCCTGCCAACTTACCTGCCTCACCAATCCTGAAACCAAAAATAAAGCTAATTAAAAGATATTAATAAAATAAATATTAAATAAAAAATTGAGATATATTAATGAGTAATAATTATCACATAAACTTTATTATGAGATAGTAACTTATACTTGCGTCTTTGCGTGGTAGCCGCCATCTGACCAATCTTACTTATACCTATTATAAATGCGAAAGTTTGTAAGGACGTATGTGTGTTTCTAACTCTTTCACGCAAAAACTACTGATCGCATTTCGCTGAAATTTGACACATAGATAGTTTATGATCTAGATTAATACATAGGATACTCATTACCCTAGTAAGCCTGACTGAAACAAACAGAGCTGCGGGAATAAGCTAGTCATAAATAAAATAAACTTCAGCCATTTTTATAATATTATGTACTTCAGTCTGTAGATAATATCATTCTCACTTGTTTGTCGTCGGTCTTTTTAGTCTTTTTGTTACAGACAATTTAGAAATTGTTCGCTAATGATTTGTTCACATATTTTAATGGCGTAGCATCTAGTGCTAATATTTTGTTCTCAGGTTGTAATAAAAACTAAACATTAGTTTACAGCAATCCGTTTACAGGTTCTAAAAGTAAGTGCCCGCTTGTTATACGCATCTAATAGGAAATAAATATAATCGTTTTAAAATGGGAGCAATCATAGCACTACATAGTCGCGACAGCGGTTGGGCGCCTAACACAATTATCTTCGAAAGCAAATAAATCATAAAATCATCTCCTTTATGGCCGATCTCGTTTGAAGATTACTCGCCTTGTTATTTCTCCAAACCCCGCCTAATACAATTTAATAGCATCTTTAAGGGCTAATTAAACAAATTAATGAAAATTACGAGTCCCGTTAATGCTGTATGTGGCTTGAAAGATAAATCCCTTTGTAATTATTCGTAATTTTAATAATTACACAATTAAAGTGTACTTTTGTGTTGTATGTGAAATTTAAATCGTATTATTTGCCCAAGTTTGAATATACATGTATGGAAAAATATTGAATTAGATATTGTCAGATAAGATTATCTAAGATATTCTGGAAATTGAATTGCATGAACGAATACATAAGTATATGAAAATAACAGTCATGTGAAAACAGTTTTGTTATTCCACTTTTAGACTTTTCTAGTGTTCCTTTTAATTCTATGATATGAACATATTTGTCAACAGTATCAACTGTCAATACGCGTTATTCGGTTAAATTTTCAAAAGTAAAATTAATTGAAGAAAATATCTTACGTTTTTTGGCTTTATGGAGTCGCTTATAAACCGTCTCCGTAAAACCAAAACCACAAAATTATACATGTTTGTAATTTAAAAAATACGCACACAACATGTCTTATTTTCTTCTAATAATGATTTCAAACTTTTAAACAATTGTAACTATCATTACAGGTATTTCAAAGTTGTTAGTAACCTTATGACAGGCATCTTGTACCTTACACCTTACAAGCGGCAAGCAAAAAGAGATATTCCCAGGTTCAGATCCATTACCATTAATGAAGAACTTAAACCCTAACGGTGGACATTGTAGCGATCCTTACCATGTAGCTGGTACCCATCCTTTCCCACGTCTAACGAGGCTACCTCCATTACGGCCAACATTTTACATACATTCCCTACGCTTATTATCAATGTATTAAGTAAATCGTTCTCTTCGCTCAATTTTACTTCCATTAATCGCTTTTCAACATTCAGACGGACAGCGGTGGATGCCTTTTTTGTAATGCCTCCATTATCAAAACATTATAGTCCCACTGCTGGGCATGGGTGTCTACTCAAAAGGGTGGTGCACTTGGCCCTTTGTAGACTTCAAAAATCTTTTTTGCATCACTTTTATTTAGATTTCCTTAAGAGGCTTCATGATCATCCCCAATTTATTATCTGGTGTCTGGTCCCACTAGTGGGCGTGGATCTCTATTCAGAATCTACAAAGGGACAAGTCGGCGGCGACTTGTCCCTTGGTAGACTTCACTAACCTTCTAAGATTTTTTTTATATCTTTTTCGTATGGGTTTACTTCTGAAGTTTCATCAACATCACAACATTATTGTCTCACTTCTGGACGTGGTCTTTACAAAGTGTGGGCCAGATGCAGATTGGTAGACTTCACAAACTTTACAGAACTTTCATGTGGATTTTCACGATAATTTTCTTGCAAATGATAATAATGTCTAATACGCACATTACTACATATCTTTCTACTTAGTTCCAAATACGTAGTTTACCTGGGATTGCAACCCTGGACGAATAACATGAGAGGGCAAATTTCAGACCAAAAGCTATCGCCGCTTTACAATACCTACTTAGTAATCTTTAGTGCCTTTAAGGTTTCGCGAAGAAAGGTAAGGAGTAATTATTTCGCAGTGTTCTGCGGTTTCGTGCGGAGCTGCGGACTAATGAGACGTAATAACGGACGATTATTAATATGGGCGTAGTTACTTGGTCTTGTTACCCATCCGTTAGGTACAAGTAACTTTCAATAAAAACAACGTATAATAAAAATCTTACCAAATATAGCCATTTAGGGATAGTCCGTCTATCTATATAAGCACAAGGGAATATATAAACAGCTTTTGACAAATATCAAAATTTATCATATTTCAGCCGTATGTAGCTACTTATATAGCTATATACTTACTTGTACACCTGTGCCAAGCTATTTCAGATCAGATGGACTTCATGCTCGTATGCTTCGTCAGATGTTCATAAAAAATAATCTCATGTCCCTAATCCAACCCGGAACCCTGCGTAACCGTAGTGATCACCGCCACAGGTCATCACCAAACTATTTGCGTTCGTGGTTCGTGTTTACGAAAGCGTCACATCACATCACTTGACGCTTGTTATCTCATTTGGTTTGCTTCATCTTAGACCAAAAAAAAAGACAAAGCCTCCAGAACATTGCATTGGTGTTATGTTAGTGAATTTAAACACCATGTTATGTCTCATTAATGCGACAATTGTGGACGTTTTAAGTGATTTCAAATTATATTTGCACAAATTAGTGTCATGAAATTATATTTGCACTACTAAGTGACATGAATTAGCATAGCATTTATTATATTTTCAAGCATTTAAAATCCTAATACAACTTAAATACTCCAAATGTTCTGCTTTGTACTCAACGCAATCGACTTGATTATTCGAGTGTAATACTTATAAGTAAGCACCAATGATTTTACGTCGATATTATCGCAAAATTAATTAATTTTGATATGTGGGTACTCACGATACCCATTTTTTTAACTTCATGAAATATCAACGGTAAAGATTTTTAAAATCGCATATCGTAAGTACCCGCTAGTACTTAAACATACTTAAACATTTCATTCAGAGGTAACGTCTATATTTTTAGTCTCAGCTCTTACCTAACTAACCTCGGTACGCCAATTTAAACTTACCCAATAATTTCTCTAGAGTCGTGCAAGAATTAAACCTTGTTTATTTAATCCTCCCATTGGCAGAGGACGTGTCAGTTTCCAATAGTAAATTCTTATTCGAAAGTGATACAGAGCACGACTGCGATCCTCAGTTAAAGGTAACATTCTGATTGAATGTTACTGCTAATTAGAGGATTTATCAGTTACTAGCTTTACCTACAATTTTGTATGTAATAATATTATAAATGCAAAAGTTTGTGATGATGTGTGTCTGTTACTCTTTCATGCAAAAACGAATGGTCGGATTTCGTTAAAATTTGGCGCACTATTTATGATCTAGATTAGTTTAACATATATTAAATAGTAGTAAACATGACCGAAGTCAAGAGAGTTAGTAAATGGTCCCTCCCACTTATAGATATCTATAAGCGATTTTAGATGGAACAGGGGTTCTACTGAAGTCAACCACAGTTGTCACAACATGTCCTCTAGTGCAGCCACCCAAGATTCATCTTACCTTTAATAAATTTACTCGTTACGACTTTTTATAATTCTCATTTGATTCTCATTACCATAGCGAGATGAAATATACATATAAGTTTACTACACGCTTTTAAATATAAAACGGATAATTAAAGTCGATAAACAGATAACCAGTAGTGTAATAATAGTTTAAGAGCATAAAATTCCAGCTCTTAGCACTTCGATAACTTTCTCTTCAAACAAATAAGTGGGATTGAACACTGATCGTACAGATTATTGCTCGTAAATTGGATATTGACAAAGGCACTGGACCCCGACCTATCATGTGGGAGCCTCATTAATGAATTGAAAAGCGCACATCTTCATTATGTTGAACTTGATAACTATTGTAGACTAATCCAATGCGGGCGGTGTGATTGTGTGCGGTTAACGTGCGCTCGTGTGCGTGCTAGGGCTGTCACGTTTTATTGGTTTGTATTTGAGTTATCGATTAATAGTGTTGTGACTAAGGACATTTTATTTCAAAATTTAAAATAAATTCTGCTCGGTTATAAATATAAAAGTTAGGTACTTCTTAATTGAATCTACTACATGTCTGCTCTCATTTACGAATTTCCTTTAAAATTTAACCTATTTTTATTTGTATTATAATAAAACTTTAAAAAATATTACCAAAATGCATGTATCGCATAAAATGCGTGAATTCCTATCTATATAATAAGTACCTATCCATAAGCACATATATGTATACAATATTCCAAAAAAGATAATCAGATAAATTAAAAAAACAGTAACATATTTTACTCTTCTTGGGTAAGATAGATAGTATTCTTGTGTAACACATATGCAGCGACTTAAAAATAGCTAAACCCTATAGTTATTTTTATAAGTCACCTCAATTAATTTTGTGTATACTATCAACATTTGCTTCAATTTTTTACCAATAAGTTAATGAAGGCAACCCTAGCTAGCGTGTATGGTGACATACACACACGTTACGCCTGTGTGCCGCGAATACGAGTCACTTACTTCCGCCGTAGTTTTCTCACGCTCACACATTCATATTTGTGTATACGTAATTTGCACTCGAATGTGTCCAATAGGTTTACGTGTGTGCGTTTATCGGAAATTAGTTCTGCTTCGAGCGTCAGGGTATCGGTGGAAATTGACAACACCATTGAATAACGGTGGGAATCACACAAATGCGACATTAAACATTCATTGAAGGAGTTTAAAGTGTGCAAAATCAGAAATTCCACGTCCCTTTAATTTGATATTGGCGATTTAATGACACAGTTAACCGCAGCCGTGTTAAAATAATGACAGTGCACGCAAAGCAGTTGTAAACAAATATGTCCGGTCTATAATTCCAACTGGAATCGGTCTACGAAATCCGTCCGATTCGTGTACTGAAAGAAAAATGAAGTTATGAGAAAATTATAAGCATTATAGACCATTCACCTCCACTCTAATTACCGGCTCTTTGCATAATTTCCATACACATTAGCACTGCGAAATGATCTACAAATTGCTGTTGCAGAGAAAAACCACAATAATTACAGTCGTAATTAATGCCTTTTTACGACGTCATCTAATGACTTCGGGGCCTTTTAGTTTTATTTATGGAATTTTCTTCGTTTATGCTCAAATATTACCTTACTTCATGAAGTTTCTGAATTATTTCTTATTTAATTAAGTGTTGATGAAATATTTATTTCCTACTGTTTCAACGTCATCATTTCTTTAGTTTGAAAAAATGTGTTTTTGAAAGCGCATCCATCCAAAGCCAGTAAATTTAAGGGATTATATTTAAAATCCATATGCTGTGGTTACATTTAGTATTTATTTCATTAAAACTATACATTCTAGCAAAAGTTATATGAATAAAAAGTTATGTTAATTTTTTTGAACGCAGGTGAAACCGCGGCGCATAGCTATTTTTGTAATAAATTTCAGTAATAAACGAAAAGCTGGTACAAAATTAAATTTACCTTACGCCAAAAGTAAATAGTTTATATTACTTCTTATTAATCAAGCAAATACGAATAAAGTTTTACACCTTAAACAAATTTATTCCCAGGAACTTTAAGGAAAACGTTAGATCCAACAAAGCGATTCTTTCATACAAAGTAAATGTCGCTTGTACAAATATTTAGATTATAATCATTATCAAGTCCTCACGTAATATAATTTATCGTAAAATAATTTCGAGAGCCGCACTCGACCGTTACTCCGCAAACATATGGGTGCGCTATGGTCGATACTCAAGGATTTTCTATAAAAAATCAAATGAGTGTTTACAAAATTATCATCGCATTTCGTTGTTAAATTATATATGTTAAAATATTATTATATAATAGCTGAGCACGCGGTTTCACCCGCGCTTAGAAGAAATGTAACGTGGCATACATTAACCGAAATTTTATATCTTTAATAATCTCCTGTCGCTGACTTTTTTTAGAACTTTTAAAGGGAATCAATTCTGTCATACATAATTTTTACGAAACTTTAACCGATTTTGAAACATTCTTTGTTGGTGCTCCGCTCCTGTTGGTCTTAGTGTGATGATATATAGCCTGTAGCCTTCCTCGATAAATGGGCTATCTAAAACCGAAAGAATTTTTCAAATCGGACCAGTAGTTCCTGAGATTAGCGCGTTCAAACAAACAAACAAGCAAACAAATAAGCAAACAAACAACCTCTTCAGCTTTATAATATTAGTATAGATTATAAAATGGATAGATATAGATAAGATTTTTGAAAATGATGCGATATATAAATTATATAGGTTAGAATATCATTTTTCATATTATAGATGTAGCAAACGAGCATACATACCACCAGGAGGTAGTATGCCCACGGACGTTTATAAACAACCCCAAATAAAAGTCCTGCCTGAGGTAGGCTCAAAACGCGTGGCTACCCCAGAACACATTGGAATGCCTTGGATAAGTATGTGTTTTAACACACTTTCCAAACTAAAACACAGTATCGCTTAACATTGCTGTTAGGTTGAAACAGTTGTAGCGGTACCCCCGGTGTAAAAACCACAAAAGTTCTACTATCAGTTTTATGCTATTATAAGTATGCTATTTCTTTCTATTTATGAGGTACTTAACGATTCCAAAAAATACTCTGAAACAACCGTTAAAATATTATGATTTAATATCATTTACTAGGAATTAATTAATTAAATTGAATTTCCGACGTTAAAAACTGACAATAATTTCAGTTAAAAGTTTTAATTTCAATGTTTTCTTTATTAAATTATACATTATTAAATCGAACGTTCATTATTTTTTCGACTCTACAAATTAATAGTATAATATTCGATATTTGATACCTACTTGCATTACATTCAAAAATATCTCATTTTAATTACTAGAATTCATATTTTATCGATGAATTGGCATCCGGTGTTGGATTGGGATATGATAATATAGCGTTAATTTTATTCATTATCTTCACGCATCCTGTTATTATTCACTCATTAGTCAGTGATTAGTGAATTGTGCAATCAGACTTAGTCAGTTCATTCGTATGAACTCATATTTAATTACTACTATAATTCTATACCTAATTACTAAAATCTTAAGCAATCTTGCATTAAGGAAAATTATGTTTCTTGTAATAAATTTAATCTGTTAGTATCATTGCTGAGTAATGATACAAACAGTAGTATTTATGATTATTGATACTTTTCGATTTGATTGAATCAAACGTACTCACGCTATCCTACTATAGTATGTAATGATTGTGATTGAATATATATATTTTTTAAGAATATTGTTGAATATTAATAAAAATGCATTTATGTGCATAATTTAGTAGATAAGCGCCCACGATCGCTATGCCTACTTTTTACCCGACTGCGTCAGAAGGAGGGTAATATTTTTGTAAGTATTTGCAGCCGAATGAAAACGAATAAATAGACCGAAGACGAATAATAGATAATATCTTTGGTACTATTTTGTCGAAATCCGTAAAAATCGGCAAATTAAATAAATTAAAAGCAAAAAAACAGACTACCAATTGCAGTTTTAGCTTTTAGATCGGGTCTTTTGTTTTCATAATTTTTTTTTGTAACTATAATAAGTGAATGCCGAAAACGCAAGACACAAAAATGCATAGGTATATGGATTTAATCGATGCAAATTAAAGTAACGGGCCATAGTATGCTTCCAAGCGGAATATTATACGAAAATGGAAATCCTGGCAACTTTCCAGATTTTACGGGGTACCTTACTGAACTAGCGTGTGTCAATATGTACCTACTTTCGTACACAATTATATAAGTAGGTATTAGTGATACATATCTATATGAGATCCAGCTCTTTTATATAAGGCGATCATCTTAGTAGTAGCAATGCATTAGACTTTAGACAGAACTCCTGTTCTATATGAAGACGCTTACACGCGGTGGCATTGACCACTTACCATCAGATGAACTGCGTGCTTGTTTCCTACTAAAATCTTACATTATAATAATAATATAAAATACGAAATTATTCCGTCGATCTCACAAAATTTCAAAAAATTCTGAAGTAATCTATTATCATCCATGTCATATGTCATTTTTCAGCGATTAGCTATCTTTGTGCTGACAGCTAAGTAAATAAGTCTACACATTATTTATTCGGTCCTCGTTAGGTATTTGTGGGACATACACGTATCTTTGATAACGTTCCAGATAACAAAGATGACGGCTTAATCTTGGTTTTTAACGAATTTTTACTCTAGATTATCAGCGTTTATCAAACTTAGACACAATTTAACGTACACCTAATGTATTCACATATAGGGAGGACTTTCGAATGATGTGTGGCTTTGGAATTGAAAATTGTAAAAATCGGTGGGATCCAAGTGTACTGGTTGCTTAATTGTAAAAATGTCAAAATTGACAGCGCTGACAGCTTGTCAGCGGGATAAATTGAGCGCGGTTGTTTGCGCAAACGTTAGTTAGATAAGCGACGATGATTTTGTGTTTTAATTTAAGAAAAAATATACATACTAGAGTAAAATTAGAGTCTTTAGTCTTGAATTAAAATAAATAAAATGCTTCGTCAAAAAGCTTATGAAACTGATTTCTATTGACGTTTTATTAATGGTTGTGTAATTTATAAAATTTAAAGACAAAAATAGGGACACACGAATAAAACCGAGATTAACTTCAGAAAACAAAAGGCCAGTACACAAACGCTCGTCCCAACCCACTTCCGGTTGAAGCATACAAATACATTGAACAGTCACCTTCAGTCAGGTGCGTTAAACTGGTCCGTGAGAAAAGTAAAATTTACTACCACACAAATATTTTCAATTTAATACATGTGAACCTACTTTGCGAATGCTAATTTGCAAGTTAGGTTGCCTATTTTCAATTTACCACGAGTTCGAGTATGTTAGTTACCCTTTGGTAAATTCTTAAATTATAGAAGTCACTCTTATCTGTCATAACACGTATTATTTTTGTAACGGAAATCATATCTTCTTTTCTTCAAATTATCTGATTGTTTTTTTTAATTATACCTTATGTTTAATTTTGTTTGTATCTTGTTGTTACAGGAGAGCATGTGATGCCGGCCTTTGACGCCCGGCGCCATGCCCACGCCGCTGCAGCCCGGCGGCCCCGCTAGCGGCCCGCCCCCGGAGCGCAAGCGGCGCCGCAAGCGCGACGACCCACAAAGTTCAGCCGCTCTAGAGCCCGACGACGACGACGGCGACATGAGCCCCGAGGAAGAGCCGCGCAACGCACCCGCGGCTCCCGCGGCGCCCACCCCTGCGCCCTCATCCGCGCCCGCGCCTACCTCACCCCCCGCCGCACCCGACGCTGTTGATCTCACCTCGAGACGTGACTCCCCGCCTCTCTCCTCCGACGTCGAACGGTTCGACGGCAAGATCGTCTACAACCCCGACGGCTCTGCCTACATCATCGAAGACCCCGAGCTGTCGGAAGGCGAGACTAGTCTACCCGATCTACCTAAGATAGAACCAGGATGTATCGTCGACAGTCGAGATAGCAACGTCGTCGAGAGACAATTGGAATTCCCCCAGATAGCGAGTGCGTTCTACGTTTCGAGAAATCCTTCGTTATACGGCGCCCTCTACGGTAGATTGGCAGCCGAAAGAGCGCGTGCGAGACCTGACGCCCCTGTGATGCACAGTTACAGAGTATTCAGTTTCCGTGGTGGAAAGGACGCTCAACGACCAACGTCTCCCTCATCGGAGTGTCCCATCAGCGTACCAGTTAAACCTATTCTTATGTGTTTTATATGTAAATTGAGTTTTGGTTACGCTAAATCATTTGTGGCGCATGCCCAATCGGACCATAGTTTATCATTGCTTGATTCTGAAAGGGACGCCTTATCGAGGGAAAACGCCTCAGCTATTATTCAGTGTGTCGGTAAAGATAAGGAACCACTAGTCTCATTTCTAGAACCTGTAGGTGCTGCTGCACCACCACGTGCTTCCGTATCAGGTAGTCCTAACATGTCAGAATTATCGAGTCCCTCAATCGACAAACGACCCGATATGACTATGACTCCAGATAGAGAAAATGACTTGATGTTGCCTAATGGCACATGTGAAGATAGAAGGCCGAGTCCACCAGCGTGGAGACCGCCTCGATCGATGGCTGAATCTTTAGTTCCTCAACATTCCTTGATCTCTGTAGCTCATCCTCATACAATAAATGCGTCGGTACAACCGCGAGCTAGCCCGAATTCATCCCCACCGTTCCAAGCAGCACCTCCAGCTTTCCTTTCGGGGACTACGATAGGTGTTTGTCCAGATCATCTTGGCGGTCGACCTTCTGGTGCTGATTGTCCAAAATGTGAACTAATACTGAACTCAGGGAGACTAGGTGGACCCCTCGCTGGAATGCATAGTCGAAATTCTTGTAAAACATTGAAGTGTCCGAAATGTAATTGGCATTACAAGTATCAAGAGACTTTGGAAATACATATGAAGGAAAAGCATCCAGAAGCTGAAACAAGTTGCATTTATTGTATAGCTGGTCAGCCGCATCCTAGGTTAGCACGAGGTGAAACTTATACCTGTGGGTATAAACCATATCGATGTGAAGTCTGTAACTATTCAACGACTACAAAAGGCAATCTTAGTATACATATGCAATCTGATAAGCATCTCAATAACATGCAAGAGCTACAGAATGGTGGAAACCCTGGTGAGAATAACTTACCTCCTGCACCTCAGCACACTCCACCTGGAGTTCACAAGCCACCTTTACCACACCACTCTCCACTAGGTCAAAAACCAAAACCCACATTCAGATGTGACGTTTGCAATTATGAAACGAATGTGGCAAGAAACCTAAGAATTCATATGACCTCCGAAAAGCATACACATAATATGCTAGTTTTACAGCAAAATGTAAAACACATGCAAACTCTATCAGCCTTACATCATAGACAGCAAAGTCAGCAACAGCTGGAGAGCTTACTTCACTTTCATGGTGGTGATGCACCCCCTCCTAACCCAGAAGCAGCGTTAGCTGACATGGCATACAATCAAGCGCTGATGATTCAACTAATGACAGGAGGGCCGGGACCATCCCCACCTGAACTAGGAGCGCATCTAGATGTCGGCTTGAATCCTGAAGCCATGGAACCTCCTCCAGAACCAGCCGACCCTGAGCCAGAAAGGACATTCCATTGTTGCATATGCAATTGTTTCTCAACAGATTCCTTGGAAGCTCTTGGACACCACTTAGCGCAAGACCGCACAAAAATTAGAGAGCAAGAAATACTGGCTCTCGTTGCGGGCCACTACGTTTGCAAACTCTGCACATACAAGACGAATTTAAAAGCCAATTTCCAATTGCACTGCAAAACTGACAAGCATCTACAAAGGCTACAGCACGTTAACCACGTGAAGGAGGGTGGTCCAAGGAACGAGTGGAAGTTGAAATTTTGCGGTGGCGTTGGAACCGGTAGTGCTGGAGTCGGTGGCGTGCAAGTCAGATGTTGTGCGTGTGATTACTATACCAACTCCGCACATAAGCTTCAACTCCACGCTGCAGGCGCGAGACACGAAGCAGCAACTCTGCTGTTAAGGCACTTGAGGGATTGTGCTTCAAGGATACCACGTGATCGCCCTCGCGTGTACCGTTGTGCTCTATGTGGCTTCGGTGCTCCACACCGACTGCCTCTGCTCCAACACGTGCGATCAGTAAAGCACTTGCAGATGGAACAAATACATCAGCTCCAACGGCGATCCGAAGGCAAGGATCCCACACCTGATGTTGCTGAGCTCTTCCAAGTCATCCCGCAGCCGCCTGAGCTGCCCAGTCCTTATGATCAACAAGATAATGGTAAGCATTACAAATTTAGTCAAACTAACAAACTATTTACTCCTCTTAAGTAGATGCATCTGCAACTTACGAATCTCCCTACATAAAAACTAAATTAAAACTCTTTCATAACTAATAATTCAAGCTAGAGTAATTTCTATAATTTTATCCGGAATGCTATTGAGGAAATCGTTAGTTTGTTACTAATACTATTTCAACCGTGACTACTCTATTGTTACTATGATTTTGTATTAACTTCCCGAAGTCATTGTCTCTAAAAGTTTTTAATGATAGGAACAAAACGTTATTGTAAAAACTACGTCTGCATTATTAAACTGAAAAAACTCAGTCGGAACGCAATTAGATGCGCGTGCGCTCCTTATCTAACGAAATGTTTTTTCTCAACGCTAGATGTCGTTTATAGAAACGCTTTTTATTCAGCTACAAGAACAGTAGCAAAACGTATTTACTATTTATTACCCTCGTGCTAAACACATTTCGCAACATTTTATTCTATAAAGCGTGAAAATTCCATTAAAATTAATTCAACCAAAACCATTACCGGCATTCGTATCGATAAAGTAATAGGTACCGAGTTGACTTATGAATGTGATTTCGAAACGTCACTATCGGTTTCCAATTTAAACCGATTCGTTCCTTAATCAATTTTGTTCTGCGTTTTTTATGAACTGGACTTCTTTCAGTGGATCGTGCTAATAAACATACAATTTGGTTCGTGTTAATTTGCTTAAAGTTTTCGGTGACGAGGTGTAGGAAAGCTCGCGTTATTCTCCGTCCAAGATCGTAGTGGCGAAGCATGACCGTACCAAGACGCAATCTCAATTCGGAGCGATGAGCATTTAGCGGGGAATTCGTAATCACAATAATAAGATAATTACACACGGACAAAATTTAATTTAAAACGCTCAACATTAGAACAGGTTTCTTTAATAACGTACGCCTTACACGGTGTCGCCACAGTCGGACTCGGTCATTGGTCGGAGGCGACTCCGCCCCGCGAGCGAGGGAGACGGAAAGAAGATTTGAATTGAGAACGCGAATTTTCCATAAGTACCGCACGCGGGACAATGACTCGCATTACGTATGTGGCCGTCGCGCATTAAGGATGATTGCCTCTTGTGATGAGGCAGCTACATCATCTTACAATGTCGCCGGTACATCTCCCGTATGTTTATGGCCACGGTGAAATACGATAAACTCCGAGAGAAATGTGGAGGCGAAAGAAATCCGGCTTACACCATTGTGCCCCTCATGTTTATGCTTATTACTTATTTTCACCTTATTGAGTCCCCGCTTTAAAAGATTGATGTCCATATAAATTTAAAGTCCTTCCAATGGTTTTCGCTTCATTGTAAAACGGGAAAGCAAAAGTTATATTTTATCAACTTTTTTACATTGTTTTTTTTTTATTTGTTTATTTTATTGGTTTGGAGATACTGGTATATTGACTTTTAAATTACTTAAAAATCGTGTCTTAAAATTTGCCTACTGCAATTATAATAATGCTATTGAATAGTTTATACCCAATCAAACCTGTTTAACAAAACTTTATCAAGAGTGTTTATATTCAATAATAATGTATATTGGGTGTTACATTGAACAGCTTCTTTTAATTTTGTAATTTTATAAAACATTGTTATAAGAATATTTAATGCATACCAAAATGCAAAATCCTCCTAATAATTGTGCCACTGAGCTAATATTATTTCTTAAATGTTGTCGATGTAAATATTACAATACCTATTTGAAACAATTTTTCCTATCACTGACCACGTCCCAAATCATATTTGTTAGTGAACACTTTCCTACCTATATACCTACTATACGAAATATAAACATGATCCCATTTTGATTGATTCATATTCAGTTTTAGTATTACTTCTTCAAGACTATTTTTGTTTGCATCAAAATTAAATTATTTAACATATGAATCCCTTAATGTGAGTTACAACAAGGACGCAACGGCTGTAAAATATTGAAACCATTGTATTTCTGACGCCACGTTATAAAATTCCTGACCTAAATCTTGCAAAACAAAACTTACTGCACAATACTACAATACTTACTTTACGACGCTATAACGATGTGGTGTTTCCATAGAAAGGGTCCCTTTGTCATTGACAAAAAGTGTTGGAGATCGCATTTGTGCAGACAAAGTCCCTTTACCTGTCCATTGTTCTATGCTCCTTCCAGACTGTGGGTCTGCGAATTTACATCATAAATAATTACACTGGTCACTCCGGTCTTGGCTGGGGTCAGTTGATTATTATTACGTTCGGATTTACTTAACCCTCTCCCCTTCATTAGATGTAACGGTTTTAACTGCTTAAAACTATGAAACGGGTTCCCAAACAGACAGGGGACAACTGGTTTCAGCTGCGTCTCACGGTCAGATACCTTTAAGTTTTAATTAAGCAAGAAATATAAATCCTGTTGCAATTTTTATTCTAAACAATATTACTTTTTTTATCTCCACTCCATCGTTAATATATTTCAATTGTCTTTGAAATGACTGAGTAAACTTATTCGCTTTGTATCGAGTCATATCTTAAATTCCATAATTTTCAATATCTTAGCTATGGGCGTCAGTTGCTCGTCTAATAACATGTAATTGTAACATTATATTAACGAATCTTAGTTTTCGCATCGGCTGTTTCTTTCACCTTCCTTATTTGAGCGTAAACAATGCCGGCCAGCTTCTTTCACACGCTGCTGCGGACACATCCCTGGTCAAATAATAATTGCACGCACACATCGTAACTGCTCCTCTCTCTCGCACTCATCATCACATACATCGATCTCCCGAATGCATTTGATCCGATGCGAAACGAAATATTCGAAACCTTTTGTAATAATGAACAATGATTGTTTGCCCGTCCTGTATCTCCTTTGTGTGCAAAATTACAATATACTTGTTACGTTAGCATTAACGTACGTGAATGTGTGCGTACTGGATGGATAGAGCGATACCTTTGTCTTGTCGGGACGTCGCAAACAAAACGAGTCCTACTAATAATATAAAAGAGCAGAATTTTATTTTTAACTTCAATTCAGAAAAGTAACAAACGCTCGCACCGAACAATAGCTAGCTTCATTTATAGAAATAATCTTTTTTGCAGATAAATCTCACGTAAACGTAGGTAGACATTGTGAACATATATTGTACTGATCACTATCCATTTGTCGTGCAGATTCTGTAGCGGGAGGTTCGTTCGTTATATAGAATTTCATTTCATAGTTGATACGCGCATTAATTACAAAATTTCTTGTTAACAGATAACAAAGAACCTATTGACCAGAAACCGGAACTAACGCAAGAGCAGAAAATGATGCGGTTTTTAGAACAACATCAGCAACAGCAGCAGCAGCAGCAACAGCAACAACATCAGCAACAATCGCACTTGCCATCTCAACATCAATCTAGCGACAGAGATGACGATCTTGAAACTCAAAATCAACATAACTGCCCATATTGCAACTTTAGCTGTAGCAGTGAGAGTAAATTACAAAATCATGTCGCCTCCGTTCACGGTGACCCTACAAGACATTTTATATGTCCGCTATGTCAAGATGCTTTCAAAGAAAGGCCAGCTCTAGAACGACATGTGATGCAAATACACTCAGTGAACTCGGAAGGCCTACAAAGATTATTACTTTTAGTCGACCAAAGCCATTGGCTGAACGGTGGCCCTCAAGGACAACGCGAGGAGTCACGTCAGGGAGACGAGGAACGGGAAATATCTTCTCCTCGCTCTGAAGGAAGTGTCGACGGCGAGACAGAGAGGTGTTCTACATGTAATAGAACATTTCGTAATGTCGATGAACTCTGTCACCACCAAAACGAATCGGGCCACCTGGAACTAAAACAAACACCCCAAGGGCCCGGCTACTTTTGCTGGAAGAAAGGATGCAACCGTTATTTCGATGCGGCCCACGCCTTGCAGAACCACTTCAGAGAAGCACATGCTCGAAACTCTATTGCAAACATGTCCGTATCTGAAAAGCATGTTTACAAATACCGTTGCAATCAATGTAGTTTAGCATTTAAAACAATTGAGAAACTACAACTACATTCGCAATATCACGTTATACGTGATGCTACCAAATGCGTGTTATGTGCAAGAAATTTTAGATCTGTGTTGGCTCTTCAGAAGCACGTTGAAACATCCCATTCTGAATTGTCAGAAGATGAACTAGCGGCATTCAAGCGAAGTCTAGCATCCAATCCACTGTTACAGGGTGGTCAAGGCACAGCTTTAGATGCTGCCACTGCAGATTTATTGCGAAAAGAAGCTTTAAGAACACCCGATGATGAACTAGCTGAGATGGAAGATAGAGACTCAAGCGCTACCGCTGCTGACGAGTCAGGGCACAATGATGCTGAAAACTCAGATGATTCTATTATATACAAAGATCAACAATTTCTTGAAGACTACTTAAATTCACAAGCTATGGCGGAGGATTCTTATAATGATCCAAATAGAAAATACAAGTGTCACAGATGCAAAGTGGCATTCACCAGACAGTCATATCTCACAGCTCATAATAAAACGCTTTTGCACAGAAAAGGAGAGAAATTAACGTATCCCATGGAGAAATACCTTGACCCCAACAGACCATTCAAGTGTGACGTATGCAAAGAATCTTTTACACAAAAGAACATTTTACTTGTTCATTACAATAGTGTTAGCCATTTACACAAACTTAAACGGGCTATGCAAGAACAACAAAATAATAACAATCCACCTGTATCCCCAGGCGCGGGTACAGCACCGTCAAATCTAACATTAACACCTAAAAGTACATCAAGCGAGGAGGACGATCGCAAGAGATACAAGTGTAATATATGCAAGGTCGCGTATACTCAGGGCAGTACGCTCGACATACACATGCGATCCGTGCTACATCAAACTCGAGCGGGCAAGCTGCAAGAGCTCGCCGCGGCCGGCCACGTGGACTTGACACGGCCCCTTGTAGAGCAACCAGACAGGAACGACCCCGCCAAAATTTTACAAGACGTCTTGTCGCCGAAAAATACATCCCCTTCGTCTACGAGCAGCGGGGGGCCCCGTTCTTCACCCCCCGCTCGTCCAGGTAGCCCGCGATCCCCGCGCGCAGGTAGCGCCTCGTGCGAGCGCTGCCACGCGTCATTTCCTACTGGGGAGCTACTCGAAGCACATCGCGCGACCTCATGCCCGTTCGGCGATGCGCGGGCGCATTCGCCACTAGGTGACGCAGAAGCTGCCGCCTTAGACGAGATGGTCGCAAAGGGCAACCCGCCCAAACGCAACTCCCAAATGTATAAACAACTACTTGAAACGTTCGGTTTCGATCTCGTTATGCAATATAATGAAAATCAGCGGCGTAAACTTCAAGAAGAGCGAGAAATGGCGCGAGTACCGAGTCCGCCACCGCCGCCTCCCGAGGAGAAGCCTCCAGATGGCGAATCGAAGTCAACATGTCAGCATTGCAATAAGGAGTTCTCAAGTGTGTTCGTGTTAAAGACTCATTGTGAAGAAGTGCATAAAGATAAAGTTCCACTGGAGTTCTTAGAGCAGTTCGCGGAACAGTTCAAATCTGAGTACGAAAGGAAATCGGGTGCCCCGAATTCGCCTCGTGCTGCGTCTCCGGCACCTCAGGGTGAGAGATCACCGTCGCCGCGAGGTGAGACAGGTGGTAACTTTAGTGAAAATGGAAACGCTCAAGGCGAGGCCCAGGCCGGTGCCCTGCTTGCAGCACAAGTACAAGAAATGCAAGCGGCGTTGAACATGCTACAATTACAACAGCAACTGGGGCAGTTACATCCGATGGTAGCCCAGATGCTGTCACTTGGGTTACCTCTGGGCCTGAATGTGGGGGCCTTGGCAGCAATGAACCTGCAGCCTCCATTGGTGCCGCTCATGCTGCCGCCACCGCCCTTCGACGCGATGGGCTTCCCGCACGACGCCCAGATTAAACAACAACAGCTTTTGCAACAACAGCAACAGGTGAGTGAATACAAAATAAAAATATTACATATTCATGACCACACCAACATAATAATTTTAATTTTAATTGAATAGAATAAATGATAAATGAATAAATTGATAATAAGAATAAACGTTACGTTACGTACATACATATTGAAACTATTGTGCAATTTTTTGTAGTAAAAGTTGTGACATAATTATACTATGCAATACAATATATCAAATTTACATTAATTTTCATTGTAGTGCTTATTCATAATATGTGCATCTAACTGCTGTCATTACATAATAACATAGAACATAAGGGACACCACAAATTGACACCTTGTTTCAATGTTCTATATACTTGCTTGTTTCATATTTGTATAAAATTTGCTTGTGTTGCAGTAAAAAAATTAACAGAACATTATTTATATGTATACAAATCGTTGAAAGTTTGTAATACGTATCGTTTCCGCCCTTTTGTGATCGTTCACTTCACTATCACTAATATTGTACCTACTCAATCGTAGGAGGTACAATAATTACATACGATCTACACTAATCCCGTCAAAATTTCAGATGGCCCATACAGACATTACACGTAAATATTGTATATGTTTAGGTTACCTAGTTCTGATTTCTAATAGATGTATAGATTTACTTATAGTTGGAAATATTTATAGGACAATATTGTTAATAGGTGTACTATTGTTAGAGATATTGACAAGACTCCGCAAAGTGTATGATTATTAAGTATATGATATATTATACCGTTAATTATTTAACCATATGTCACGTATGTATTGACTCAACCAAATTCTTTATAACTTCACTCTCATTGTAGAGATTTTTCATTCATTTAGCAAGCCTGTATTCCCGTAAACAACGTTATTTTGACTTTAATATCCGATCTATCAATCATTTCCTGTAGGTATGATAATGTTAAAAGATTAAATATATTGGTTACATTCGATTATTTCTGTCAGCTGTAAGTACAGTGTAAATTCAATCGTAAGGAAAGACGTATCTACAAGGCATTATGAGATAAGCATTAGCTATCTGTTTGCACAAAGCAACAGAGGGACCATTGTTGGGCGCCTAGGGTCGAAGTATTATTATTTACGAAATCTGTTATTATTCAAAGTTACCTGCAATCATTGAGTGGTCCTACGGCCGCAGATAAATGAGCCCCTTACAATTTTGTAGTTCCTTTGTTCGGTGTAAAGCAATGTAATACTTTTATGGTAAATGAATAATGATTCCCACACATCAGAGTAGGTATGTTTAAATGGTAACAAGTTTTCTTATTCTAAAGTTTATGTTTCTTTTTTGCAGGCAAATGCTGCTGCAGGTCAAAAGCGAGCTCGGACTCGCATTACCGATGATCAATTAAAGATTTTGCGTGCGCATTTCGATATAAACAACTCGCCGAGTGATGAAGCTATTGCAAAAATGGCTAAACAATCAGGTTTAGCTACAAAAGTCATCAAACACTGGTTCCGTAACACTCTTTTCAAGGAACGCCAGCGTAACAAAGACTCTCCATACAATTTTAACAATCCACCGTCGACTACACTCAACCTTGAGGAATACGAGAAGACCGGTGAAGCTAAGGTGACGCCACTGGATTCGTCTGCTAGCTCGGACGAAGGCAAACCACCGCCTGAAAAAAAAGCAAAAATTGAAGACACATCATACGTAGGACATCAGGAAGTAAAATCTGAACCAAATGATGAACCAACGATGGAAGAAAAATACAATTCATATGATGATCGCCACCAAGAGGACAAAAGTTTCATTTTTCCTCAAGCACCCTCGCAGAGTCCAGCATTGAATATTCCCGATCATCAACAAAGCATATCACGACCGCAAACACCAACGCATTTATCACTGAACTCGTTAATTCAGTCTCAAATAGACTCGATTCCAGCTACGAGTATACCTCAACCGCCACATCCGTCGATGCTACCGCCGAAGCTAAATCCTAACTTCGCGTCCCCAAACTCCGCGCCCCCGAACGTCCTACCTTTGACCCCAAATCGCAGCCTCAGCCCTGGCAGGGTACCGGCCGATTTCGGACTTTCCGGGGGCAACTCGAACGGATCCAACAGCTCGGGGTCTTCTGGCAAACGCGCCAACAGAACTAGATTTACTGACTATCAAATTAAAGTTCTACAAGAGTTTTTTGAGAATAACGCATATCCGAAAGATGATGATTTAGAGTATCTTTCAAAATTACTAGGCTTGAGTCCGAGAGTAATAGTAGTGTGGTTTCAAAATGCTCGCCAAAAAGCAAGGAAAGTATATGAAAACCAACCGGCTGCTGAACCACCAGCAGGGGCTACGGACGATGCCAATAGATTTCAACGCACTCCTGGTCTTAATTACCAATGCAAGAAATGCCAACTAGTATTTCAACGATATTATGAATTAATAAGACATCAGAAGACGCATTGTTTTAAAGAAGAGGACGCTAAAAGATCGGCTCAAGCTCAGGCAGCTGCAGCACAAGTCGCTGCAACGCTAAGCAGTGAAGATTCAAACTCTAGCACTGTAGAACACCACGCACCACATGTACCAGTTTCTCCTGCTCCACCTCGTACACCAACTCCTGCAGCTCCAAATTATCCGGTTTCTCCTGCGCCACCGACACCTCATACCCCAGTTACCCCTTTGTCACATCAAACTCGTGAAGAAAAAGATGGCAATTTTCAATGTGATAAATGTAACTTAGTCTTCCCAAGATTCGATCTATGGCGGGAACATCAATTAGTTCACATAATGAATCCCAATTTATTTCCCACATATCCACCGGATTCCCCTTTTGGGATATTGCAACAACATGCCCAATTACAACAATTAAACGCATCTATTACAAATGAAGAAGCACGCCACCCTTTAGTTGCGGCATTAAACCAACAAGTTGCAAAAAGAAAATTTGATGACTTCGAAGAGATAGACACCGGAGAACAACCAAAAGACAAAAGATTAAGAACGACTATTTTACCTGAACAACTGGATTATCTTTACCAAAAGTACCAAATTGAATCAAACCCATCACGAAAAATGTTAGAGAATATTGCACGTGAAGTTGGTTTGAAAAAAAGAGTGGTACAAGTTTGGTTTCAAAATACACGAGCACGTGAAAGAAAAGGGCAATTTCGCGCGCATGCGCAAGTCATAAACAAGCGATGCCCCTTTTGTCCAGCTTTGTTCAAAGTAAAGAGTGCATTGGAAAGCCATCTTAGTACTAAGCACGCTGATCAGTGTGCACGAGGTGAAATTAATGTTGATGCTTTGCCAGATGAAGAACTGAGTACAGAATCCACACCGAGTTTTGGTTCTCAACAAAGTGACCGGCAGCAAAATTTTTCCCAAGCGGGGGCTCCCATGTTGCCCCCTATTTTCCCGCCTTTTCACTCAGACATGGAGAAATTTATCAAGCAGTACAGTGAAGAATCTATGAAAAGATATGTAAGTGAACTCCAAGCACATGCTGCCTCCCAACAAAACGGCGGTAGCAATGAAACTTCTGAAAGACGGCCAGAACATGGAAAATCGGAAATACCTTTAGATCTCAGCAAGCCAGTAGATCTATCACGACCCGGATCAGACGCAGATGAACGTTCAGATACTGCATCTGAAACAATGGAGTTCTACGAGGAAGACGAGCCAACTTCGCCGCTATCCGGCCAGCAGCAATCGTCAAGACCGCCTGGCAAACGTTTTAGGACTCAAATGTCATCGCTTCAAGTAAAGATTATGAAATCGTTGTTTAGCGATTACAAAACGCCGACGATGGCGGAGTGTGAGGCGCTTGGGCGAGAAATCGGGCTACCAAAACGAGTGGTACAAGTATGGTTCCAAAACGCACGTGCCAAAGAAAAGAAAGCGCGGCTGGCGGCCGGCCTGTCGGAGGTATCGGATGCGCCGCCACCGGAGGAGTGTCGCGTCTGTGACTTCAAGTACAGTCACAAGTACTCTGTGCAAGACCACGTGTTCACCCGCGGACACATCGCGACGGTTCGCGCACGGCTCGAAAGCGGATCGGGCGGGGGCGAGGACAGCACCCTCGCGCTAATGCAGATGGCTGCGCGATTGGAAGGAGGGCTCGGCAGCGAACTACACAACGCGTTCCTACGGCCGCAGCTCGCCGGCAACGGTGAGTGCACTACTTGACCACGGTCCACGTCGTCTAGCCCTCTCGAGTGCTACACGACCCCGGGCCTGAATGTAGAACCTCGCAACAGCGAGCTTCGCTTAATGGGGGACTAGAGTTAAGTTGGTCCGATTCGATTATTCCGTTTAAAGAGAATCCACGATTCGAGCGAAGCTCATTCGTGCCGTGACGGTCGTTGGTCCATTTTCCTACTAGTAAGTCCTCTTGTAAATATTCAATTAGTTATAATACAGAAGAGTTATGTTACGTCTGTGCAGTGTTGACGAAATTTGATCGTATCTTAATCGCATAATGAACAGTCGAATTGCAGTTCATACCTATTGTCAAGGCGGACAACTATCTCTTGTCCGTATCTATGGTGTCTCACCGCGCACATCTTTGTCTTGCCTGTATTTAAGCACGTTTTTATAGATTAGTGTAATGTGAGTGATGGGCCGCGAGTGTTGTCATCGGAGCCGCGAAAGGCGGGCCGGTCTGCCGGTGGGCCGGTGGGCGGATCGCTCTATGCCGCCGCTATTCAAATGCAAACGAACACAACAATGGTAGGAGTTAGGACGCGTGAAGGACGTCGCATATCTAATGGTACCGATCTGGCGCACATGCGTTTCGCTCCACATGAATAATCAATTATTTAAATAATGCCAATCAAATACTTTCAAACAATATGCCCGGCGACACTGCATAGCCGTACACGTAACCCGCTAGTAATCTGTTGCATAATATTATTCTTCCTAGTTGTTCATATTTAAAACTCCTATTAGGTTTTAGCGACTTGTCAATTGTTGTAGGATTGTAATGAAAACCAAATTATATATTATAGAGAATTTAAAACGTTTTAATTATTTTGTAAAGTCATAGCGAAGCCTGAAGTCTTTATTACTATTTAAATAAGGTGCCTTGTAGGATCCGAGTGATTTGTAAATTATTTCTCATCTCCACTGTAAATAGTTAATTGTGTAAAAGTATACTACTAGATGTAAACGATAGAACGCTGTATAATTGTCTCCGTTCTCCGCTCGTAGCGTGTAGGTGCGCAGTATAAGAGTAGTAAATATACATAGATAGATATTAAATATTTGTTCGTTTCGTAGAGGCATCTTAAGAACTTGTGATATAACTGTATCTAATTAGTTTATTTTGACTATGTTTTCCGAAAGGCACAAAAATACATACAGACATAACATTAGAAGTTGAATATTTACATAATAAAGATCTGTCTGTCGTGTGGGGTCGCCGGCTGCAGATTTCGGCATTCCTACAGATTTACATAAGAGAGGATTGGAAATGGGGAGTTAGGCGATATGCAAATATTTTGTTCAAATTTAAATGTTGCGTACATAGAAACGTGGGCCAGTCGTGCGACAGACCTGCGCACGCGCCGCGGGAGACGCTATTATTCCTCTGTTTATTATTACGTGAAAACTTGCCTACCGTCTTTAGCACGCCTTCAATAGGGACACACCCTTACGTGTTTCTTTAAAATGCTAATACGTTGTACTTCGCCTCAGGAACTACGATATTATATTATTTACCTACAAGATCAGGAACTTGTAGGCATTATTTCATAAGTTTTATTTGCATATCGCTTTTGTTGTTTATTTTTTTTTCTTTTGTTTGCCTTATGTTATGTTTGTATTTATTTTTTTGTTCTTTAGTTATTATATTTTTTGCTATTTTGTTTTGTCATTTAGATAAAATATGTACCTAGGTATGTCAAATGGCTGACTTGTACCTTGATTTAGATTTGCCTCCAGTACGACTTCCAATAACTTTATTTTAATTTGTATAATTTAATTTTAAACTAATTATATGCGATCTGCATTTATTGTTATTCAGATGACATAATTCTAATGGTTGTTTGAAACTAAAGTCCAGTGCCAGCCAGTGAAAAAAACCTTTGGTTTCTATTTTAAAGACTATGTCTAGATAAAGATGAAAGTCTTGTAAACTGAATAGTATTATTATAATTATTATCTACAGTTATTTTATTTGCCGAATTCGTTGAAATAAATGCAATATTTATATTATTGAATTATGTTTTTATTTTTGGTTTATAATTTCTGCTTTTTGTACCCTTATTTCCTTTATCCTGAGTTTTTTGCTTGTTTTTATACATTTGTTTTGCGAGACAAAAGATAACAAAGAGTAATGTAGATGCTCTTTGTCTTAAGATAAACTTTTTGGACGGATGAATGCTTTGAATACATTGGTCTCCTGCTAAGACCTAAACAAATGGATTACTTAAGGGCAGGTGAACATTGAAGGTAAATCAAGTGAGAAATGCATTTTTTTCATATTCCACAGCATACCTGAGTGCAGCTAAAACAAAAGGCTCTTTGTGGAACTTCCTTCTAACAAGTGGTTACATTGTGCATAGAATACGCGAGATATGCATTCACGCATTTTCCGCAACGTAGGAGGTGTAATTTCAACCTTGTTTTTTCTGTTTCTATTAAAAAATAAAACAGATTGTTAGTCTGATATTGAGCTGTTATCATTGTAAAAAGTTCAGACCTAAAGCGATCGTGACGGCACGCTGCGTAGTTTACCTTTTTTCTAGATTTACTATAACGATAATAATGTTGTTAGTTTACTTATAGCATAATACTTTACTAGACAGTCAAATGTAGTAAACATATTTTCATTAACAAAATTACACTTCGAAAAATGCACATAAACAAAATATATTTAATGTTTCTTAATTAAGATCACGGACGGGTGAATTTTGAAAAATATATAGAGTTTTTGTTTCATTGAGTTCAGTTCAAGATGATTCACGTACACAACGAATTAAAAAAGAAAATGAGCGTGTAGTCCGAATAATGCATAAAGTGCCAAAGGGCCACGATTAAAATATGAATAGATACAACTCAAGGTCTGCCACAGGATGCCTTAAGACAAAGTTGCAATTCATGTGTCATCTATCTTGCCTTTAACTAGAACATAACAACAATTCACGTGCAGTATTGTATATGTCACCTTTCAGTAACCAAAATTTTCAAAGTTACTCGCAATTAAGTACCTCTTATAGTAACTTTTATTATTGTAAGACATGCCCCACAAAAAATACATTTTAATCATTAAATAAAGGGGCAAAACACTCATTGATTTAAAGAAACATCGCTACTTTACATATTTCCTTATGACAATGCCTGTCGTTCTACCTTAACCATGTCATTCCGTGTCATCGTAGTTGTCTCCACGTGGATAGGGCGTTCAGATCTTCAGTTCTCACTAGTCAATTTCCGATGGATACCAGCATCATAAGCGTACGTAATCAAGGTCTGCAGTCGACCTGCACTGAGCGTGCCAGTCTACCTACGTAGCTTTTGTTCTGTATTAAAAATTTGTTAGAGTTATATATGAAGTATTTGATCTTACACATCAAAATCGATAATGCACTCATTAGCAGATATCAGTCAACCTAAGAGACCAACCTTAAAAGTATACCTACTTATTTGTAAAGACTAACAGTACAAAACCATTCTAGATTCAATACAAATATTGTAAGATGTGAACAAAATTAATAATACAAAATATCGACCCATAATAACCTAGTGGTACTACATGAAGAACGATCGAAAAGATATCTACTGTCACAGTTTATCCCAGAAGTATGTACATTTTACTGACTCGTTTATTTATTTGAGTTGTAGGAGACAGCTACCACCAGGTGGATGGCAATTAATTTCATTTAAACATAAAAATTCACACCTGTCTCACCTACTAAGCCTTACATACCTATTTTGGTACCAACTTTTTATTCCAAGTAAACGATATGCCACGGATCAGTAAACTATAGCCGTATCGAACGATTTCCTTGATTCATGGACAATACGCATAATTTTTTTCAATCACCCACTTAACATTCGAGAGTTCATTACAAAAAATATTAAATTACGCGCCCACAAAGCATAAGGCTAATGTTGAAAAAAATATCCCGTTACCAAACCAACTAATTATTTCATTGTACCACACAATAATATAGGACGTGCTTACTAGAAAACAAATCTTTTTGTTGGACGACAATAGAGTTTTTCTCCCATCGCACCGATATGGCTTATGCCAACGTTGGTGAACTAGATTCGGCCGCCATGGAGAAGGTAAACGTTGAGATTACGGAACTTACAATTTTGCCCTTTTTAATACAACAGTGACATTTTTTGTATCCGCCTGAACATGACATGCTAACTCGAGAGCCACGAAGCAAGCAGTCGGCGTTGCAAGTGTCAACGTTAAGAGAATTTCAGTAACTGTAACTGCAACTTACACCGAATTTCGTAACCTTGTAAGATAGGACATATACTTTTTACTGTAATAGTCGTCCGTTGCCACGTCGCCGCATGGCGTAAGATCTGCGGGCCTCAAGGAACCATTCCTTGTCCGGGCGATTCCCTCAGTGGATACACTGTCTATCAATGTTGTTTGCTGTCGCTTGGCAGTGGTGCAGCATTGGAACACATACAATTATTTCCACCGCCAAGCGAATGACGCTTGAAGCGATTGTTTCGTGGCCCTCAGGTAAGACTTCATGAAGCTATGCTTCACTGGGGTATGAAAAATTAAAGTGAAATAATAAAATGCACACATTCAAAGTCACACAAAAGGCGCTTTTATGTGTTAAAGAGTATAATTTTTTCTATCCATAACTCACCATTATCCACTTATAACTATGATCATTATAAACATATACCTACTTATATACCTATACTTAAAGTTCGACTGTTGAAAGACTTCTGCCACCTTAAAAATCTTTTAATGAACAAAAAATGTTAGTTACATAAGTCCATAAAGAATTCGACGATACCTAGGGTAAGATCGTATCATGTCAGTGCCTTCCAGTGTGTCTATCCTATATAAGGGTAGTAACAAAAGTATCTACAAACTTTACTCGCCACTGAATATCAAATTAAAATCGTATTTGCTAGAATAAAAAACTACACCGTGGAAGAACCAGTATGGTTTAACCTGGAAGAAATCCCAATCACAATGGTCTGCGGAACCCTGGGGTTAGGTAGAAGGATCACAGGGGTTCCGCGCCCTCGGATATTTAAATAAAACGTTCGAGCATAATACATACATGATATGCTATTAGAAGAACATATGTTAAAAAACTGTTCTTCCCATTAAATAGTTGCTACATTATAATGTAGTGTGTAGTATGGATGCCAGATAACTTAAATTTGAATCATTTTTTCGGTTCCGACCATCTTAGTCTACACCACAGTTTTATATAGACGGAATGCATGCTCATTCGATAAGAAAACGTTTAACTTATAAAGCTTATAGTATGTCCTTTGAAATACAAAAGCATTCCAAATAACAAGGAATTGTGATATACTTAAACCATTTTAAATACCATAACTTAATGAAAGTTAGAGTAAAACGTAATTCTACCTGTGCAAAACCGTCTGCAAAGAAATTCAGATAGCAATTGAGCATTTCATTCAGTGAACGTAGAGAAAAAACCGAACAGCAAGCAAAGTACATAAGCAAGATACATAATATATGTAACCTACTTAGGT
Organism: Cecropterus lyciades; assembly: GCA_002930495.1. Lineage (NCBI taxonomy): Eukaryota > Metazoa > Arthropoda > Insecta > Lepidoptera > Hesperiidae > Cecropterus > Cecropterus lyciades. The sequence continues at coordinate 130,284 of MOOZ01000001.1, read as the reverse complement.
TTCAATTTATGTTCGTACAAAGAATGTTACTTTGGCATTAATGCTACAAACAGATGATAGAGTCCGTAGATACCTACTTGTTGCTTCTGAAGTAAACAAGTCAATACTAACGGTTTTGTATTGGATAATTTAAACATACATTTACATACGTTGCATTTAAAAAATACTTACTATACCTAACGAGACAAAAAACGCAATGATAATTTAATTTTCGGATTTCATTTAATTATAAATGTAGGTTCCCATAACTGTTTTAATATCGATTATTTCTAAATCACAATCGATTCATAGATACCAACTCACAAACTACAAATCAATAACAAATCACATCGAATGAGCGAACATTAAACATAAAACGGTCGGTAAACTTAGAAAACAAATCCATAGAGATAGATCGATGATTTGACCACAATCACTATAACCGTGCATTAGTTAACACGCGCTGGTGTGAATGTGTGCGGATCATTACAGACGATTGTGTTACCTTTCTCTGACTTACCGATACGTTCCATTTTGCACATTCCGCGGCACTGAACTGCAAATTTAGCTAAATTGTAATAATATAAGATAGGGCTTCGGTCTTCGGTCACGTCGATGCGTCCCAGCCCATTACCGGTTCCAAACCGTATCGACAAATAACCGCCAATTATTGGATCGCTCTACAATCTTTTTACAATTTCTTCTCCGGCCGTTATTATATTTCTATTAAGCCTTTTTTGTAATCAAACTACTAATGATTCGATTCCATTTCCTAGACGGACGTGCGGTCTCCGATGTTAATGACACTATGTAATTAGATCCGGATGGTTCGAGGCCGTTGACTTGATGCCGTGTCCATCTAGTGGTGGCTGTGTCAATTTTACTAAAATATGGTAATTTACAGCTGCAGTCATTGTACTGGTTAGAATCTCGGCCTCTCGGAGGTCTGAGGTTCGGAACCCAGGCAAACGTGCAAAAAAAATCAAGGGTGTATGAAGACTATCAAGTATTAATAACCATCTAGCAAGTCGCACTTGACCAGAGCGATAGAAACGGTCTAAACCCCTCTCACTCCAAGAGTAGACCCGTACCCAGGAGTGGGATAATAATGGGTTAGCGGAAATAAATGGTGATTTATAGCGACTATTTCGTAATTTTAAATTGCCTAATTTGGAAAGAAACGACAACTGAACGATAAAGACTAGGTATAGAGCATAACTTTTTAAAAGAAGTGTGTAACAGCGGCGGTCAGTCTAAAACGGATCTGCTAATTTCTGATATTTTTTTCACTCTACGCTAAAGGGAGTAGAGAAATAAATAAATAAATTCCAAAAAAAAAACAGCAAAAGGAATCTTATGTGATACTGATATGAAAATGGTACTAATTTACACAATGGGCTATGACTGTACGTATGTAGTGTAAATTAATTAAAGTTATATTACAACAATATTTCTAAAGTCGTTTTCTACAAATAGAAATATTTTTTATTTCATTTCCATTTCGATAACGCACCGTAAAAACTGAACGCCACGTGTAATCTTAGCGTAATTTACGCTCCAATCGATGTAATGTGCACGTAGCATATGCGATAGTATTATCATGCTAAACCCGCAAGGCCCGCATGCTCAAACGAAATTAGCAAGGGTACCAAGTTCTTATCTGTTATAAGCAAAATTTAATGACAAAAAAATACTCATCGTTTTTAATTTTTGTACCTCGATTTTTCTTCGACATTAAATTTTTTAAGTTACGAAGCAACCGTCCTGTACAAAGAGCTTGTATAACTAAGGGTCGTTCACAATAGGTCGGCCCGATAGTTTTGCAACAAGTGGGCGAACTGTAAAACTGTTGGATTGACCTAATCTAAACGCGCTCAAGATTAATCTAAGCCCATCTCCAATCTTCAACCCATTCTTATACCGCTGGTCACTGATCCTTCTCAGAGTGGATAAGGGTTTAGGCCATAGTCCACCGCGCTGGGCAAGTGCGAATGATTGACACACACACATCTGAAACAATCTTATTTAAGTTGCTGCACCCGGAGATTCCTGGCGATGTTTTTTTTTTTTGCGTTATACTCACCGATCATTAATTTGTAATACACACGTAACTTTGTAAATGAGAAATGAATTTTAGGTTTAAAACCTCTTATTAAACAGTATTTAATGGTTCAAAGTACAATCCGAGCGCAGTATACCTACCTAGTACGAAGATTGCTCAGATTGGCATCATCAAAGCCGTAAATGAGCAAAACTCGCGAACCACATCCAACACTTAATTCAATTTGGTTGCTTACGCATTTAATTAGTACTACTTAGTTATGCAAATAAGACGTAGCAAATTATATGTTAAAAATATCCTCTTTGTTTCAATGAGCGCAGTCAGGTATGCAATAACATCCCTACAAAATTGTATATTTTTATAATAATAACATTATTGTTTTCGATGCTGTGTGATATCGTTCTTGAATAGCATCACTCTCTCCCTCCCCGTGAATATCATAGGACCACTAAGGGACAAAATCCAGGAGATAGGCGTCGCTTCTTTCAGTGTAACATCAACGCCTACAGCGGTCACCAACGCACATATTACACGCAGTGACTATTGGCCCATCTCTAGAGGCATATCTCCAACAATGAACTTCAAAGGATGATAAACGAATTGTCAAGTCACCGATTCGTTTTAATAGGTTATGGGTTATGGCAGTACCCTTAGTACCGAAAACAAATACTTGTGTTTTCGTGTTCGCTCATAAATTAAGCCATATGTTGCTATGTACTTTGCAATGAGCGAAAACGTAGACATGATTGTTTTGAAGAAGGTAGGAAATTTGGCAAAGGGAGATCTCCCGCTAGTTGATCATGCCTGGGGAGCGGCCATATTCCGATAGTGTCTATTCGTGACTTGTGTATATACGGAATGATAAGATAACTTCGATAGCGTGATTCAGAATGCAGTGACGCCATCATTTGGTGTGATGCGGGAGTTCGCCACAGTAATAAACTCGTACTATGGGCACAGCACGCAGTGACTGCGGGCAGACAAACTTAAAAAAGGTAATTTAATGCTATCTTACAAAAGTCAGTCGGTAAAATAAACTAAGTAAATTACATGAAACTTTAATTTTATTGGCGGCCGAGAGACTAGTGACAACTCGCCAATTAGGAGTTCAATCACCGCTGGTAGGGGGAGTAAAAAGACGAAGTCAGTCATGTTTCAATTTGTGAAATTGATTTGTGGTGCGACCGAGTCGGTTTCTGTTCTCAGACTTAGTACTTGCATAGTACCTCTTATATAATTGGTTCACATGCGTAACGGGTTCTTTCGAAAAACTACTTAAAACTATAGAGACATACACAAAAAAAAAAACAAGAAAACGTCGATTCCTAATTTACCTTTTTTTGCCTCGCTGGAAAGCAACCTCAGGAGTCTTGTATAAAAATTGTAGAGAAAATGTCGTAAATGTTATCATTAAATGTAATATAAACGAATTATCGAATAAAGTAAATTATAAACAATTTTTTTAATCGGTCTTTACCGCTTCGCTAATCACGTGCCTTGTGTGGAGAAATGTTTTAGAAATACCACATTGATCAAATGTCTACATTGTGGATAACTCTAGGAGTGTAAGATATAGAATTCCTTCTAATATGTACGTACATTATATCGAAAAATTTGAATAAATTCGATATCGACATCCGAATGCAAGTTTCAAAGCTTACCTACATATGAATGCATTTTTTTTAAACGAAAAAAAAAATGTTTCGTAACATACATCTCATTTCTCTTAGTTTCTCTTATAGCAAAATAACTGGAAGTCATGCCCTAAATACCCCAAAAGCGTTTAGTGCTGTATGGCATAACTGCGGATTTAACTAAACGGCGAAATGACAGCTTGACAACAAAGCAACTAGCTGCCGCAGACACCTAGTTATTTCTGAGCGAATGCAGCTGAGGGCCTGCGCACACGGTATACTTCTTGTGTAAAGTAGTTAGTATGGCTGTACTTAGTCAGTACTAAATGTAATTCTTTAAAAAATATTAAAACATATTGTGACCAAGGTAATTTTCCACTCATTTTGATAATTGATTCATAATAAAGCGAATCTACCAAATTATAATGGAATCTGTTGTTGGAGTATGCTCCAGAATCCTCAATATATGGAGAAAAACTCTTGTTAAACAGTTGGACTTACTAGAGTTTCAGTCACTTTGTATTATATCTAGCAAAAAATATAACGTAACGTAACATTACAAAATATACTCACTAAATGCTAAGTAACAATACTAAAGGAATAATTAACTATCATCTTAACGGAAAACGGTAGTACATGGTTTTACGTTACGTTTTCTATGTCTATCCAATGTCATGTTCACAAATTCAATTGTAAATTATAGTATGAAAAATATGAAATGAAAATGTAATACTCACACAAACTTATTATTTTTTTTTAATTTAAGGCAATCTTTTAAACTTTACAGCTTCAGAACCGCCGTTACAAAAGTATCGGGTGTGCGCTCGCCCTACGTCTATGGGGAAGAGAACGTCTCATTACAGAGTATTAGAGTCGAGATTATTATTTTAATCGTTCTGCTAACAAAGAGAAACAAGCGGGATTAACGCTAATTATATCCGCGTACTTCTTGAGGTTGTGGGATTGTTCTACTCGGAGCCCTTCGACTTATTGTTTTTAGATAATAGAGTACCTTATGCTTAGTAATAGCCAATAATTAATAAATTAAAACGATAGCAATTATTACTTTTTTGAATTTATTGACATGTACCTATTATGATGACCCGCGTGGCGAAACGATCACCATATCTGGCTTACACAGTAATTTCCGAGTTCTATTCCCCGTCAGACATATATCTGAATCTGAATTTAGATTTCTGTTCTGGGTTTAGGTCTTCATCTGGATCTTTAATTATATTCGTCTTCGTGTATTTCCACCACTCAGGAAAAATCCTAATGTGGGGCTATGAGCGAAGAAATCGTTATTAATTAATTACACTCTAATAATATATAAAAAAAAAATCGAGCTTGAAATCTGTCTCGGGATTTGTTTTTAGACGATTTTCTATTGTTATTCAAAATGTCCTGTTAGCAAAGAAACAATAAAGAATTAGAGCTAATCATAACCTCATACAAGCTTTATAAGCAGTAACAGTCTAGCTGTACAAATTAACCCACATCTTTCAGCACATTTACTACGTACATAGAAAACTTAATTCATTAGTTTTAGTTGATGCCAACTACCTTAACACGTTTACTTCTTCAGTCTTATAAAACAATAAATCTGTGTTCGTCTTGAATGAAATAGGTTCTCTTTCGTTTGTCTTCGTCTCAATACCAAAGTGGCACAAACCTCAGCGGTAAGAGCTCGTGCCGACTCAATATTTTCATTACCATAAACGAACATAATCACTTCGCCTCACCTTCGTGTTTCTACAATCCTGAGTTAATTTTCACGAAACGGTTAACCGCTTAAGATTGTGGATTTGGTAAATTATGCAAAAAAATCGGTAGATCCGCTAATTTCGCACAATTTCGATTTCGATCTTTGTAGGCACCTAGGGATTAACTGCTCCAAGCATCGAAAATGAATACATACAAAAACACATTTGTATCTGCTGTACCTACAAATCAGGTTTCCCTGTTAATAATTTTAATTATAAATTAATTAATTACCTTGCAATAATTGCTAATATTGGATATGTAAAATTAAATTAAAGTAGAATAAATCATTACTATATGAATTTATAATTTTTCAAAACCAGAATATAGAGAGTCAATAATTCTATATGTCACATTTGAGTGCGGTTTATTTGCTGCTGAATTCCATTGTTTTGATTAATTTTAAGTATTTATTTGATTTGTATATATTGTACAAAGTAGTATTGAGAAAGAATGGAATAAACTATTTCAAGTTTTATACAAAAACAATAAGGGATGGACGAATAGCATTCACTTAACAGGTAGCATTTACCAGGTGGTAGAACCAGTGTAGTTCAACCGAGGTGGTACCACCGCCATACCTATTACCTAGCGTAAAGTAGTTCTTGCGTGTCCCTGGAAGTGTGTGGTGGCCGGTGTCACTTAAATATGAGGCGACCATCTCAGACCTTGGGAGTAGCAACGCACCTATGATCGACTTCAGCTGTTCAGCTGGAACCCCTGTTCTATATGATGTTGCTTAAAAATGTCCATGGGTGGCAGTCACCACGTATCATCGACTGCATGCTCGTTTGCTACTTCAGTCTGATAACACTTATAAAAACACCCGTATCACATTAAACCATTTACCTACTTCCCCGGCTTAAATATAACACACTTGAACACAGTATTACGGATTCAAGAATATGTTTTCCTGATTAGTTACGCAACGCAGCACAATAACAATCTTGATCATCCAGAAATAACTATGACAAAGACAGGTCGGTACGTAATAACGATGAAATAAACATTTTTGCACCCGATCCTGTCTTTGGTTAAAGATGCAATTCGTTTTGATTTTAAGTTGGTTTGTCTCCGAAATGAGTTATGGATGGTAATGTGCCTTCGTATCGTGTTAGTGTCGTTCCTGATTTATCTATTAAATATCAACTTTAGTATTCTATATTGAATCTGTAAACATCAGATTATTAAGATTATTTCATTTTGGTTGAAACTTAAAATTAATAAGGTCGTATTAATAATTAGCGAATTAAGGGATAATAAAATTAATAGTTGGTCCGTATCTATTTGTTAAACGAAGTTAGTGCTGTCCTATCGAAGTTAAATTCAAAGAAAGCCTTAATATTACAAGAAACGAGACGGAATCAGTAAGTATTGTTGAAGGAAATGAGTTGGAGCTTTTGAATCGGGCCGGACAAATCCGCGCTTGAATTAGATACTGACTATATGATCGATGTTCTTACACTTGCAATGGTAATTTTATAGATAACGCAAAGTTACGTACATAATAACACAGACGGGAGTCGCCCTCCATATTTCATATATAATAATGAATACAAAGTGGAGCTTTAGCCGGCTGTCGCACCGATATGGCCGTCACACTTTGATAGTCAGATTGTCTTGATTTGCAGCTGCAATATAATCGATTCCGTCTGTACTTTATATTCCTTGCATATTAAATGAGCTACAAAATCGTCACAAATTACCTTAAGATTTGACTGTAAGATGTATTTATGAGATATATGTGAGATGTGTTATTTGTGAATGGAAAATTTCCATGTGCCCATTGCTGAGGCTCTTGCGCAAACTTATCACCTCTCGAAATAAAGGCGGAAGCATTTTGTATACCCCCAGAAGCCTCAACGGAGTAATCGTTCCTGTAACTCGAGGACAGACGGCTGTTATTACTATAGAAGCCGTCTGGAAAAAGGTGCAATACGTAGCGTGTTAGAAACGATAAAAGTCGGGTGAAAAGTTAACAAAGAGTCAAGTATTACAATTTTTCTTTGCAAAATTTGTCTTTAAAACACCTCCATTTGCAGTTTACTACGGTGATAACAGTTTAAACTTTATGGAAGAACTGAAACATCTCTTTCTTTGAAAAATTCTCTACTTAAAAAGGTATTTACGAACGAAATCACTAAAAATCACGAAGAACATTTTAACGGTTAGTTAATGTCGCAGTTCAAATCGTTTGTACACTAATAAGAGCGGGAGTCAGTATGAAGTGTGTAAGGCGCTAAAATGTCGCTACGTGAAGTGTTAATTTCTGAAACATTATGTACAATTTCTTTTGAAAATTGAAAATAAAATATCAAAGACTTACAAACCAATTAGTTTATCTAAATAGTTTTAAAATAAATATTTTTTAACAATTCATTATCCATGAATATAAAAAAGTCGCATGCGTTAAAAAACGTTATCCGCGATATAACAAAAAAAATGTACAATATTAGAACACATAGCAATATCTACATAAAACCTCGCGATGCTATATGTCCAACCATTGTCATGTCACTACAACCTCTTTTTACATTTTAAAAGTTAATAAAAAAGCTTACCAAAATCGGGCATTGATAACCATACTTTCGTATTAATCCTTATCCAAATAAATCATTTCATATACAAAACTGTTCCAATACCAGTAGATAACTTTTTGAATTACTTAAGTCGGACATTCCATTCAGAAGATATTTCGAAATTAAGAAAGTAATAGAATTCATTGTTTTTAAATTTTGTATATTGATACAATTCCAGTCATAGACGTTTTAAGTAGCATATTTTAAAAAATATATACTCGTTTAAATCTACAAAATTTAATTTTCTAAAGCAATAAAATATAAATGTAAACAGAAAAACTGCCCAGGTGCGAGTCTTACTCGCGTCCGAAGAGTTCCACCATTATCTGTTTATATATTTGTCCACGCGTGTAGATGTAAAGTCGAGAAGTAAAAACACGAGAGACTGCAGTGCTTACATTAGTTTGCTTGGCTCTGTGTGCATTCGCAAATTTTAGCTCGAACCAGAAATTGATGAATATGTTGTATCTGTTTCAAGTAAATCAAGGGCAGTTGTAAAATTTCAGAAATGCTAGGACTAAAGTTTATGTAATGTAGAAAACGACTTACCTAAGTCCAACGATGACCTTTTAGGGGGAGGGGGGGTTATAAAATTCTGAAATAGCAGGACCCTTCATGTCGAGTTTCGACTTATTTATGGGCATCGTTTTAAGAAGCCTTCTAAGCGGGGGAGAGAGAGGGGCACCCCTCTCATACAGAAACTCAATTCACCAAATCATTCACGTTATTAGGCATTTTTTTAAGCGCGGGTAAACCGCGGGGATGTGCTAGTACCTATAACATATTGAAAAGTGATTCCGTACTACGTGTTCTTATAAATAAAAGTTAATTATATTTTGTACAATAATACCTTTTGTAAAACACCACCACGCCTTCAATGCAGTGTAGCCTTAAAATTCAGAAGATAAATTTATTTATATTATCCCTTTGTAACCAGTTTTCTTCATTTGCTATATTAATTTTTATACTCTGTTTTAAAAAAAATATTTAAATAAAGAAATAACAACGTTTGTATTCTTTTGTAAGTAGGATTTTATAGTTGTTATGGTAACAAACCAAGAGTAACTTACTAGCAAACTTTACGGTGTCGATTTTAAACGTCGGCGTATTTCTAAAAATTCACATAATTTTTCCGAAACGTACCAACTGAAGTATAACATAAAAATGTTTCTTTTTTTTATCGCCGTCATAGTTTTACCCAAACGCCGAAAATTTATAACTTGAAAAATATAAGAAATCAAGGGTTTCTAAAGAAATATTTTTCAAGTATTCCAGTCAAGGGTTCCGTGTATACACGGAGAAATACGAGCAACATTTTAGCGGCACGTCGCACCCAGTAGGAAGGGGCCCGCATATCCGCTACATCCTAATTGAGCCCATTGCGCGCGCTAAATAGTCGAGATTGGGTCGAGATTGTTATCTGATTGAACGGTTTCAGCGTCAAACGCAATAAGGAAGTCCATGTCTACGCGACAAAGGATATTGGGAATTACGAATGGATACCATTTGTCTTAGGGGCGTGTGAATCTAAGATGCACTAGTTCATACGTACTTGATACTTTGAAATGTAGCGGTCTATATTAATACTTAAATTATATGAATAATCTTTGTGATATATTTAAAACTGACATCAAAACCATAATTAAAAAATTAAAAAGAAATAATAATATAAATATAACGGTAGCTAAAATGTAATTTTGATTTTTTTAAAGATTTGAGGTAAAAATAGATCGAAATAGATCGAAGGCAATGAAAACCATAAAGAAAAAAAATAATTTTAAAACTTCACCTCTCAATCGAAGATCCGAGGTTCGAATTATAGGCACGTTTGAATCCTAGACACCACTGATTTAATTATCACTGTTTCACGAAACATCATAAAGAAACCTAAGAATTCGAACATCACCAGCTTGCACGGTCAACTATGCCCTAAAGCTCTCCTATTCTGACATTGGACCTATGTTTAACAGTACAACAATAATGATTGACGATTTTGAGAGTTAATGAAAAAATAATAAGGAAATTTCTTTTAATTTCCTTAATGATTTTATCTGAGGTAACATTGAACTAAATTTAAATAAAATCTATTCTAAAAGGGAACAATATGTAAAGAAATTTACAAAAAAATGACATGTCATATAGACATGGCTATTTTTGTAAATTTTAAGTACCCATTGCAGAAATCATACTAATTATATAGGCGAAGACGTGGCGGCAAAACAGCAACAAAACTTAATAATTTGTAGGGCACAAAACAACCTAATGCACCAACCGTCCAATTTTATATTCAATAAATCACAGCTCAGTTGAGCTACGTGCAAAATCTTATCCATTGCAAAATCGCTCCCATTACAAAAACATATTGCAGAAGCAGATCCGAGTTGGTTTTGAGGGCTCTTCACACAATACCCTGCCTCATTATGAGGGTCTTTTGTCCTAAGAACCAGTTCTCTTTTAATTCTTTTATTTTTCAAGTAACGGGGCTTTCAATAAGTGTATCAAATCAAAATGCCCCCTCGGGATATTCCTTTATTCATGACCTCTTCAAACTCAGCCACCTTGAATGGGAACTTAACTTTAGTTTTAATTTAGCCAACATTCTGCTATTATTATCGCTTATAAAACCAGTTGTCGCGACGTAATTTTAAAATAAACATTTACTGATGACCATACTCGTCATAAACGGAGGCAGGAACAAGTATGTATGTGTATTTGTCTGTGTTTCTCTTTATGTGTACCAAAGTATTTTACACATAGACTTACATACAGTAAATAGGAAAGCTTTAGTACTGCTCGCTCTCATACGCACTATTGATAAAAACTTTAGACATTTATAGTGTAAACCAGCCGTTCAAAAACGTCATATAAATGGCGGCATACTTTTAACTATGCTAGGATTACGTGTCTTACAATAACACAAATGAGAAATAAGAAAGGGTGTGGATAACGTAGTAACAATTATAACGTAGCAATATATTTGTGGCCGACTTAAATAATTATAGTCCTACGAGTATTTCAGGGAGATTGCAAATATTCTAAACAGGACACACATTGCATCTACATCATCATCACATTGCTCGATCAATTCTAGTGAATAAAAAGAAAACAGTAGGCCCAGACTATAAACGAACCCGTCACTTTGCGTACCAGACGACGACTGCACTGTGTTAGTGCCAGCGTCCAAGCGAAGTCACAGGCCAATCCTAGCTAATAAATAAATTAACAATAACTGTCCCGTTGTCGCCCGAAGGCGTCATACCTCGCACCACCGCATTATCCGTTATCATCATTACTCGATAACATTAATTTCGCACTGAATTTAATTATTACATTATGCTCATATTTTACACCACCATAAGGGGTAAACAATTATGCTTGCGATGTGTGAAATAATTATAGTACATTCTTCTTGATACATGGAGACTATTTTTGTGCCATGCTACAAATAAGCGTGGGTGTCAAAATCACCAGTATTTTCTTGGACTCACGATATTTTAAAGTTAGTAAAATTTCTTAATTATATCTGTCTCATAACAGCAATGTGATGTGTTTTTTAACGATTGGAGTATCAAACGAGAATGCAGTTCACCTGATGTTAAGTGATCACTGCCGCCCACGGACATCTGTAATCTAATTCATATAAAACAGGGATTCTTTCAGAACTCAATCGATGCGTTGCTACTCCCGAGAACTAAGTGGGTCGTTTTTTATTAGAGTGAGCCGGCAATGACATCCTTCGGCCGAAAAGCAGGAACTGCTTCACGCTAGAGATTGTGTGGCGGTTGTACCTCCCCGCAAACCATACTTGGTCTACCACCCTGAAAATTTAAATTATTAATTTGTGTTATAGTTTAATGATTATACATAGACTAGCAAGAAAGCAATGATAGCCGAATGGTTGAAACTCTGCCTTTCAATCGAGGGTCCGAGGTTCGAATCCCAGGCACTAATTTTTCTAAAATTATGTGCGTATTAGAAGTTAATTATCACTGCTTTACGGCGAAGGAAAACATCGTAAGAAACCTACAGACTTGAGAGTTCTTTAAAAAATAAAGTTCTCAAAGGTGTGTGAAGTCTACCAATTCGCACTTGGCTAGCGTGATGGACTTTGGCCTGAAACTCTCTCATTCTGAGAGAAGACCCGTGCCCAGTAGTGGGACAATAATGGGTTGACGGTAGCAAGAAAAGAAACAAGCTACGTATACCAGCTAGGGATCCGCGACCGGTGTAACTATAGTATTTTTACCCGACTGCGTCTGAAGGAGGGTAATGTTTTTCGAGCGTAGGTACATACGCTATGTATGTATGTATGTTTGTTTGTATGTATGTCCATTTCTTTGGGACGCGCCCAAACGGCTTGACGGATTGCGACGTATCACATATCATTAGAATCGTCTCAGTTTGGAAAGTGACATAGGCTGTATAATTAAAAGAATGGCGCCTGCAAATAGGGAGACAATATGGGTATCAAATGAAAGCTAGTAAATAGACCATTCCAAAAATATATATACTTATTGTAGTATTTTTACTGAACTATTCTGACGAAAACTTCTATTAAGCGTTATATCAAATTAATTTGACGACCCACGTGGTGGAGCGGTCACCATACCGGTCTGACACGCAGTGGGTCCCCGGTTCGATCCCCGGCCAGACAGACATCTGAATGATGAGCTTAGATTTCTGTTCTGGGTATTTGTATATTCGTCTTTGTGTGTCCATGGCACCCAAACACATGAGAAAATCCTAGTATGGGGCTATGAGTGTCAAAAGCGTTTATGATTACGTTTAAATGTACCATTATGAACAAAAAATCGTTTAATCAGTCGGGTTTTTATTTAAATATTTTTAACAATGTTACTAACCCTAGTACATTTTATTCGTTTAGCTTGAGTGGAAGTGGTCAAATCGTATAGCTTAGCTTATCTTCCATCTCGTATATAACTCAGATACATACTCGATACTCGTATATTCTCGTGAAAGAATCCGAAGAGAGTCACATGTGATATGATATATAATTCCCGCGGTTCCGTCCGATATGCTTACGTTTATGACGGAAAAGAGTATTCCATGTGTCAATCTAGGTCATAAAGTATTAGTGTGCCTTTTAGCGAAATAGACCGGAAACGGAATTTTGGGTGAAAAATTAAGAAACAAGTCGAAAGTTTTTACACATAATTATGACCACACACATGTTATTATGTACATCCTTACAAACTTTCGCATTTAATAGTAAGATAGTTTACGAAGATTGGATCTTACGTTTAAGTAACTCTAATTACATGTAAATTCCTAAACGATTACCTTTGTTCGAATACATATTAATATTAAGATTATTTATATGGCTTTATACTTACAAATTGCTTCGTACTTATAAACTTAATATATTCGTACTTATATACGACTTATTAAAAATAAACTTTGAAGAGATTTATAAGCAATTAAATTATAAGCTTGTCTATGACTTTAATTGAAAGCAAATAACAACCATGTTTTGAAAATATCCAATTATAATGAATAATAGATTATGATTTCTTTCAGTAGAAATACCTCCACAGCCAATTACATTCCGTCTTACTGAAAATATATAAAAGATGTTATTTAAGAGACAAAGTAAGCTTTTATGTAACGACTTTAATGTAGAGCTTCTGCTGGAAATTTCTTTAATTATCTTGCTTATTTTCTCTAGATTACGTTTAAAATATTACTTAAATGGAAACCTAGTGTATCTTTTCTTGAATCTGTATACTTAATGGTATATGGGCAATCACTGAACCATATATTAGGTTCACTAGAAATTTAAAAAAAAACACGCTTTCTACACTCATAGCCCCACACTAGGAGTTTCTCCTGTATCGTGGGTGCCATGGACACACAAAGACGAATACACAAACACCCAGACCCAGAACAGAAACCTAAACTCATCATTCAGATTTCTGTCTGGCCGGGGATCGAACCCGGGACCCACTGCGTGTCAGACCGGTATGGTGTCCGCTCCGCCACGCGGGTCGTCGCGAATATAAATAAAACAATCAAAACATTAACATCACATTTGCAATATGGTACAACGAGTATGAGGGGGGACTCAACCGGGGAAGTGCCATAGCCTATTTCAACCCTGAAGCAGTTCTTGCGTTTCGATGGAAGGGTGTAATTGCCGACTCACTTTCATATGAGGCGACCTTAATCCTTGAGAGTCGCAACGTATGTGTAAATGAGTTCAAATAAACGACGACCCGCGTGGTGGAGCGGTCACGATACCGATACAGCAGTGGGTCCCGGGTTCGACCCCCGGCCAGACAGACATCTGAATGATTTCTGTTCTGGATCTGAGTGTTTGTGTATACGTCTTTGTGTGTTGGCACCCACGATGTGGGGCTATGAGTGTAGAAAGCGTTTATGTTTATATTAGTTCAAATAAAACCCCTATTCTATTTTACGTTACTTACTAAAAACTATAAAGCCCTGTATGATTGCTTTGCCCTAGAACTTTAGGACCAGAAACGCACTGCTTGTTATAAGGAAGAAATAGTATAAAGACTAACGCCTCGCGTAAGTGTCTCTGCTTACACCCTACAAACAGCGGTTGACACTGTCACAAAGCAAAAATAGTTGACAGTCGCAATAATTGCAAGTTTAGCGCTTCACTTTCGAAAACGGATGTGCAAACGGACAAAGACGAATCACGCTCGAATGCAGGCCACCGTCGCGTGATTCCCCCATCACTTCATTGTTTGCACAACCATTATTCACTTAATGAGACCTCTAATGGACCCTTCGTGACGCTGTAATTAATACGCACCTACTGAGATATTCGCGACCGCGAAACTCTTCTATACCCTCAATACATTGCTATCTTTACAGCGATGGCTATATATTTCATGAGTGTGAGGCACTCAATGTATTGCTTGCAACATTAATTATACAGTAAATTGTCAGCAAAATTGAATTAGCGTTCATATTCATATAGCTTATGATTTTGTTTGTCTAAAATGCACAAACTAAAACTAACCCAACGTTTCTAGAAATAAGGTCCAAGCACAGTGTACAAGGCTTTAATTGCCCTTTGTTAGCCGGATCTAAAGTCTCAGATACATTACGAGTTTGTGGGACAGCAATGGCGGCTACTAATTACACCTGTTTCGTACGCCTCTCGGTAATAAACAGTTGCGTCAAACAAACTTTAATTGGTGGGCCTTTATCGCAATTACACGCATCCGTAGTTCGAGGGCGACCGCGTGATAACAGATTTCTCTTCTGACCCGAGATGGAAATTTAATTTCATTAACTACCCGACTAAGACCGACCTCGAAATGTGTCTTACCGCAGCTTAGAATTGTGTTTTTTGCATAATTAATACCTATAAAGTGCTATTGACACGTACCTATTGTTACTCGAAATGAAAACCTTCGACTGGTTTCTTGAAAAAATCGTCAGTCAACAATAACAATGGTCGCGAATTTGTCATTACCGCGGAACGTGACTGTAACCCAAACAGTGGCCGGTGCCACGCATGTCTCGTTTATTTTAATATCACCCTGATTTTTTACTCCTTTACCTTAGAATACGAAAACGTGCAGAATATTCGTCAAAAGAATATATGGATGGCATTTTTGAAAGGGTTCGTAAAATTTTCGTGAGACATTTTAACTCTGTTGTCTATAGTGATCGACTATAAGTAATCATAGGCACTTTAATATGGAAAGTGGATCTGAAATACAAACTATTTATGTCTGATAATAACAGATATCCATTAACTGGACCATATAAAAACTGTTTTATTATGCACTTTTCTAACTAATGTAATTAAATTTCATAACCTTGATTGACAATAAATAGCCCATAAGTAAACAAAAATGCTCCGAACGGGCAAATTGGCTAATAGGAGTCATCTACAATTTGTATATTCCGAGCTATACACGTTTTTAGCAACTTTTTGCGCGGGACGCGACGTGACTCTTTCGTTCGACTTTTCAGTTACCTGATAAATAATAATCGAGCAATATTTTGTGAAACCTTCGCAAACGTACGTGGATTATCATAAGACCTTGTGATTTAGTCACGGTGCAAACACGGTCTATAATCCTTCGAATCACGTAAACAGCGAACTGCTTTAACTTTCGTAATCATCCTGTAATCCGTAATAGGAAAACTTTTGTGCGAGAATAAATGAATATATAATACACTTAAAGTCCCCTCCCGAATTTTACATGGAATGTTTTAATAAATAAAGTGTTTTCATCTTATTTATGAGTTAAATAACGTAAATATAATCGACTAGATAGAAAATTAACTAATACTGCAAACGGATTATGCACAAGACATGTGTAGATAGCGCTCGACGTTCAAAGTGAAAGCAAGAAAAAAATAAAAAAATATCGCAAAAACCCCTTAATTGAGCTTTTAATTGCGTCAAGGATTTTATTTTTTTCAACAGATAAAAATGGCTTTTTTATAACATTTAATTTTAGTGTCATTTTTCGTCCTTCCCATACGTTACCTTCTATCTGCATTTTCCTATAATCTATGATAACGCACTTCATTCATCATTCCCATTCATAATATATTTGCATACATATTTGTTCAATACAGTAAAAAATACCTACTAATGAATTTGAAGTAGTTTATAAATACTCAAGACTGTTTATAGATTCCTGCTTAATTTTTCATGATGTGAGATCATCCATTTTTTTTCATTTTCATTCTCTTAACATAGTCGCTTGACAATTTACACCTAATGTCTCTAAAATAAATATTTTTTAATAAGAAGAAAAATATACACTCTTCAGAATTTGTATTTGCTTACCTGTAGGTATGTTCTTTTTTGGATCCTCAGCTGAAAATGTTTAATTATAGATACAAAACAAAAGCAAATGATAAAAAATAAAATTTCTAGTAGTATCAAATTCAACGCAAAAACATTGTTTTATTTAATATATTATGAAACGGTTAAAATATGTTATACACGCAATTACTCCCCTTCCAACATTTTGTACACCCGACACCTTCATGACATAATTTATCATAAGCTTGGTTACTGATATACATTTTCTTTGTTTCATGTACGCTCCTATGACGGCAATATATAGTATGAGTAGGTATAAAAATTTATTACACAACCACCGATTAACCCGACACCGTAACTTGTAATAAATAATTAAATTTGCCCACTTACGCTTTGCGGTCCTAATATGGCATGACCGATTGATGTAGGGTTACAAGTTTAATGTTTATAGTTAGATTAAAATAATGTGAAATGAGTACATATGAATCTATTAACATTGTTCACTACAGATTGAATCAATGTCTGATACATTAACGACAGGGTTTCTCAAACTTGTGTCTCCACGATCCCCTCTTCAGTTTTAAAAACAACGAACACCTTTAAAAATATGCAGGTACAGTAGAATAATAAAGGTTTAAAGTAATAATCACAGTGGGTAATAGATTTGTGTTGATTAATAAGATATTTGGGCTTGTTCTTAGAGTAACATTGCTTTCAATTGTCGTGAGTGCGCCAGTGCTCTAAGTAGTCGTATTCACGTAAATTTTGTCACGTACCTCTCACGTTTAATATGCCTACCCTAGGGGTATGCGTTCCCCACTTTGAGAAACCCTGATTTACGGGACCAGCACCCAGGACATGTGCATGTAACGTAACAAAATGTAACATGTTCGAACTGATATACACCATTTTCAGTCTTACTGAACAGATATAAGGGTGAATATTGGATGAGTGTCCACATTCGCTGTAAACGTGAACTTAGGTGATCTATGATCTAAAATTAAATGATATTCAAATTACTAGTACCAGTTACATCTGACCATAGACCTGTCGATTGCAAGTATGGGTGGCCACGTCGATAGCCACACTATAACTTCGGTCTGTGGTTTACTTAATTTATGTCTCGTCATTTGAATACCAATCGACATAGAAATAGGTACAACATAGAGTCATTTTTTATGAGAAATACATGAATCAGTGAAATTACTGCTAATAGTAAGACATGAAGCGAAAAGTACTCAAAACTTGGAATAAATAAAAACAGAAAATACAAGAAATAAAGAGAATAATATAGCATTAATTCTATTTCTTCGTAGGTTATATTTGACCAAATAAAAAGAGATACAATTAAGGGAAACTTATGTGCATTTAACATACATAACGCAATAAAAATCTTTAAATTTGCCAATATCGAAAATTTAAAAATACCTCGATTCAAGCTATTTTAATTTCAATTTTTACTGACATCATTTAAGGAATCTATGTAGATATATCAATATGTATTTAATCAAGGGACTAATAGAGTCTTATTAAAGGTCATAGATTCACCTAATATCAAGCCCATTTGTCAGCATACAATTTATTATATCCAACCAAATATTTTCAGGTGGCTTTAATAATATAATCGATCTCCTTGTGATTATATTTTATACACTAGCTAATAAAGGTGTTATTTTAACGAATTATACTTACACAATGCAATATAAACATAAACATAAACACTTTCTTCACTCATAGCCCCACAGTAGGATTTTCTCCTGTGTTGTGGGTGCCATGGACACACAAAGACGAATACACAAACACCCAGACCCAGAACAGAAATCTAAACTGTCTAGCCGGGGATCGAACCCGGGACCCACTGCGTGTCAGACCGGTATGGTGACCTCTCCGTCACGCGGGTCGTCAACAATAATACATTTAATAAATAAGTTATTACTACAACCATTATCTTTCTTTATTAAACATGCTGAATTTTGGATGGACAAATTTTTGTTACTCAATCATGCCAAAATTTCTGAAAAGGTGTAGATGAAATTTGGCATAGAGATAGATTATTGTCTGAATAGCACATAGCTTAATTTTTATCCAGGAAAAATGCACGGTTCTTGCGGGATAGATTTGTTTTAATCTTTTTCATCGTTTGTATTGAACATGCTCATAATGGTTGCTATCAGACCTGAAAAAGTGTTACTTCGTTGAAATTGTTGAAGGTACAACATTTCGGTTATATGAATATTATATAACATTTTAAACGCGATAAAGACAAAGACATTGCTACTTTTTAATATTTTCAAAAATTTGAAATTTCATTCGATATAAATTCATACATGATTGTAATATATTTTTGTCAATAATATATTTTATTCGCGATTAATGATATGAGTAGTAAATCGACACCTGTTAGATAGAGCCTTATAGAGCAGGTTTGAAGTGTAATTACCGTGACATGAACAAACAGGAGATCATTATTATTAATAGGCACTTTGCCATTTACACTTTAGTTTAAATTTATAGGTTAGATTTTTTATTCCAATTAAGCTATATTTCCGTAAATGGCCGGGATAAGATAACGATTTTATTGACACTATAATTCTACTTATTTAATGAATAAATTGCAAGAATCATTAAGCAATGCATCTTATTGAAGGCATGGCAAGGCTTTTTCTTTTTTTTATAGATTATGGAAGTAGCAAACGAGCATGCATTCCACCTGAGGTTAAGTGGCTTCTGCCGCCCATGGACATCTGTAATCAATCCTAGCTAAGATCAAAGTATCTACCAAAGTATCAAAGTACCTAATGTTAGCCACAGATGCGTTGCTACCTCTGAAGACTAAGATGGAATGCCTCGGAAAAGTATGTCTCCCTTACCACACCCTTTAGACCAGAACACAACAGCGCATAACACTGATGTTATTAGGCAGAAATCGGTGTGATGATAGCAGAATATCGGTAATTTCGTCCCCACATAATTATAAAATATAATACACATAAACATAATGCGTAAGTTTAATTTTATATTCCTCAAGAACCATATGGAAAAATATGTAAAATACTTAGGTATTTTAGATGTCAACATGTTTATTATCAAGTCAGAAAGTTAGTGTACGAATTGAGCAATAAATACATCAGGATAAAATTATTGATGTGTAAACGCTGCTTATATTATCAATCAGTGATGACTAATGTGCTTGCTAGGCTCGTTACACATTTTTTTAGAAAACGTACTTTTTCAGCATCTATAAAAATTATTGAAGTAGTAAATGAGCATGCGATCCACCTGATGGTAAGTGGCAGCTGCCATAAACATCTGTGATCAACTCCCAAGTAAGATCAGTCTTTCCTGAGGTTAGCCACAGATGCCTTGCTACCCTGAGAAATAAGTTGGAATGCCTCGTTGGAATATCTCTCTTACCACACCCTTCAGACCAAAATACAGCAGCGCCTAACACTGCTGTTATTAAGCAGAAAAATGTGGCGGTTGTAATTCTGCAGTCGAACCACACAGAGTTCTACCTCCTTTAAATCTTACAAAATCCATTCGGTGCTGTGCAATGCAAATCTTGTACCCTTATGATTGTTCTATTAATACAAATAGCCGAAATGGTTATTATTAAGTCAAAATTTCTAGGCTCTTTCGTCTCTATAAACTTAATTTTGGTTAAGTCAAAGTAATTTTAATTACTTAAATTGTTTTAGTATCTATATATATAGTATAGATTACTATACAAATTCTAAGGCTGTAGAACGCTTCAAATCTCAGTTGGAACGCGTATTTCTTCCTAATTACAACAGTAATAAAAGCTGATATCTTCTAGTCTAAATGGGGTAAAGGAGACCAACTTAGTTCTCATGGGTAGCAACGTATCTCCGATCAACCTCAGGTAAGACTCCAATCCTATCTGGGGTTGATTAAAGATGATCTTAGACGGCGTTACTTACTGGGTAGAAAACGTAGGTTTAGAATTCTACAATACAAATCAAATACATAAAACATTATAAACAAAACAAAACAGAAATAAAATAAAAAAGTTATAAATGATTTTGTGTCGTAAATACTCATATAAAAAAAACATTATATATTATGGAATTTAGAAATGAATTTTATTCACACTTGAATTTTATTCATTCGTATACGTTTTAAGGCTTCGCGACGGACTTATCAAGTCAGAAAGTTAGTGTGCGACTCGAGCAATAAATACATCAGGATAAAACAAGTGTGTAAACACTGCTTATCAATCAATCGATGACGAAGTACACCTGTTAAGCTCGCTCACAAAATTCTTAGAAAACGGACAATTTTATTTCTCATGCTAAATACAAACGCCGCCACAACTTTGATGTCGTTTAGCGAAAACAATGGAAAGATCCAAATGCTCAGTTGCATACTAATTTGTACATTTTTATTTAAATTAGCTTATTCTTATTATGAACGTGACACCGTAGTCTACTGCTGTTAAAATTTATAATGCTATTTTTATGCGTAAATGAGTCATGTGAGATTTTGAATGGTGTTTTTCGCTTGCTCATCAATCTATTACCTGTCGATAATGCGTCGATGGAACCCATACAAATACAGACTTCTCGGTAATCATCTGGGCTAGAGCAAATGAAATTTTATAAGATCGTTCGTTCATTTAATTATAAATCATGAGATGATATTTGCCAACAATTTTTTTATTCTAACATATATATGTCCCACGTATAGGCACTGGTCTCTATCCAATTTCAGACTAACACGCTCGTTAAATATTATTCTTTGTAGAACTTACAGGTATACAGGACTCTTCCCGCTATTTTTTTCCAACGTTAAAGCGGGTAATGGCTGATTGTTCACACGCCTATAAGATTAATATTTTAAATTCAAATCATTTAACTCTGTGTCTTATGTGTATTGTAACTACTCTAAGTGATTTAACTTTGCGATCAGGAGTTGAATCAATTCTTACATTAATGACAAGACCTAGGAACAGTTATCCTCCCACCTTCCTTTACAAATGAGCAGAAGATGGAAAAAACTATACGATACGACTCAATCTGTATACCGCTCAATCTACACGGCCTGCTCCACATGCTCGATTAGTTTAAGTTATTATTGTACATGATACATTTTTAATGAGTGTTATGCAATTTCGTTTGTCTTTCCTTCTCCATAACGAACCTTGAAGTGTTTCAGAAAATAATTATGTAATGGATCATTTTTAAATAAATATTTTTGATTCGATCTAGTATACGCTCCAGGATATATAGAAAGTGCTATGAAAGTTCAGATATGGTAGAAAGGGTTGCATCAGAAATATGAGCTCATTACATAGATAGCGTACGCATTGTCCGGGGATTAAAATGTCGTTTATCTTTGCAAGCTTCGCTTTTTGTGGCATCCATGGTTGTTAGATGATTTCCATTCCGTTATGAAGATGCAGCAGGTCGGTCACGCACATGCAACCGTTATCCGCGTTCATTTCAGCGATTTGCATCGCCGCACCTTATGAGCTTTCCTGACTTGGCTTCATAATGATCAAATAAGTGATCAAATGTTATAAATCAGCCGACTTTCCCCGCTGTCGTTACGATCGGCCACGCTGCCTTACGACGCATATTTTCATGTTTTGCTGGCTTTTTGTCGCGTTATGCTAATACATAATGGTCACGGCTTTATTTCCCGGTGGTTCTCAGTTAATGTAAATTGTCAGTTCTTGTATGGTAGTTGTTGCGTACAGTTAGTAAGCGATTGAGTTGTTTTGTGTTAGCGCAAATTACTTCCTGTCGGTGCAAACTGAGCAATATGTTCCTTAGTTGTAGTCTTAGAATATATGTAAATGTTCACATAAATCATTAAGTCAGTGAATTAATATAATAAACCTAAAACGGGTGTGTAATAACGGTAAAACCTACAGTTTGAGATTATATAATAACATTTAAGATATATTTATAAGAATGAAGAGAAAACGAGCATGCAATCCGTAAGTAATCACTGCCAACGGACATCTGCAACCAATTTCATAGAGAACAGTAGTTCTATCTGAAATTACAGATGCGTCGCTACTCTCGTGGAGTTAGATGATCGCCTCATTGTAAATGAACCGGCAGCCACACCCAAAGAAACGCTTCACTGCACTAACACTGCTTCATGCTAGAAATCATCACATCCACATCTATTTCTGCCTAATAACAACAGTGTTATGCGCTGCTGTGTTCTGGTCTGAAGGGTGTGGTAAGGGAGACATACTTTTCCGAGGCATTCCATCTTAGTCCTCAGGAGTAGCAACGCATCTGTGGCTGACCTTAGGTGAGACTTTAATCTTACCTAGGCTTGATTACGGGTGTCCATGGGCGGCAGTGGCCACTTACCATCAGGTGGGCTGCATGCTCGTTTGCTACTTCCATACTATAAAAAAAATAAAAAAATAAAAATAGATGTGGCGGTCGAACCGAACTGGTTCTACCACCTTGCAAATGAAATAAATATACACTACAAAATTAACCAACGACTACAATGCTACTACAAGGCACAGGATATAGCTATTTAGCTCAGTTTGATATGATACAACAATATTAGTCCTTTGGGAGTAGTGATGTATCTGTGATTGAATTCCTATAGAACCCCTGTTCCATATGAAGTTGGTTACAGTTGTCCATGGCCAGCAGCTACCACTTATCATCAGGTACTGCATGCTCGTTTGCTACTTCCACCTTAAGAAGTAAGGACACTTAGGACCTCTATATATAGGAGATAGTCCCTTCCGCTACAACCTTACTCTGTCGCTTATCATTAAAAACTGCACGATTAATGAGATAATAGGCTGAAGAGGCCTTATTGAAAATCTTAATAAACACGATTGGAAAAAATGTAGGTGGTTTGTAAGCTGAGATCATTGGTATGCGCGTTACGAAGGCTCGAACAAAAGGTGTTTTAACATCCTGTTCTCGCGACACCACTTCAACTTATTATTATCCTAATGACAAAAATTTATAGGTCCTTAAATTCGCCGTGCTGCAAATATTAAAGCTCTTTTTTCTCAAAGAGAAATGTGAATCGATTCTGACTGTATTGTCGCATTTTATGCCTCACCTCCGGACCTCGTTCAGTGTCGATAAAAATAAACAATAATCGACAGATATTGGGCAAATAGCAATAACATTATTTTTAAACTAATCTGATAATAAAAAATCTACAACGTAATAAAGTCTTTTTTCTTTTTACAGGTAAGTGATGCTGACCCCATCTTGTAGCGTTTTATAGCGGTAAGTCGGTAAATGTAGATTTTAAGATATTTATCTATCGAATTTAAACCTGATTAGCTTATATCTTTAACTTGTAAAGTATAGGTGCGTTCATAGTGAAACATAAATGGTCGATATTGGACAGGAATCAAACTAGGAATATTAACGTAAATATTCATTTTTTCAATTCTTTCGCATTATTATTCTTTTTTTATACGTTGACGATGTATCGTTTACAGTAAATACAATATATTTTAAAACGTCCATTACATTTTGAAACAGTCGAAATATCACCTTAAATGAAGAATATTTCTTATTAAACATTTTTGCAAAAACCTTTTTCGTAATCAATTTACGTTCAACAATATTACAATATATACATTTTAATGTATATATCTTTATTGAATGCAAGAATTACCACAATTACAACCGGATACCTAGTTATAAATACAGAGATAGGTCCATATAATGTCGGAAAATTTATTAAAAAATATATCAACTAA
>MOOZ01000001.1:86624-105433 GCA_002930495.1 Cecropterus lyciades | reverse complement strand
CTAGCTTAAAAGTGAGGTACATTACACGAATCGTTCTAACTTAGTTACAAATGAATCTGAGACTTTTTATATAATACTTTAATTCTGTTTGAAGATAAATGCGTCCATGGACGTAAGTGATTTTTTTTACATAATATTGAAGTAGCAAACAATCATGCTGTCCACGTGATTGTAAGTGGACTCTGCCGCCCATGGCCATCTGTAACTAACCCCAGATAAGCACATAGTCTTGTCTGAGGTTGGCCACAGCTGCGTTGCTACTCCTGAAGATGTCTCCCTTACCGCACCTTTCAAACCAAAGCACACTTTAACCCTGCTGTTTAGGCAGAAATAGGTGTCACGTACCATTATTTACCATTCCTTGCTTATTTGCCATTTCAATTACCTAACATTCATTACCACTTATTGCTGAATATAAGAACATCTGAATTTATTATCAATGGTGTGTCAGTGCTTAAACCTTTTTTGTGTAATATGGAAATAACAAACGAGCACGTGGCCCTTATGATGGAAAGAAACCATTTCCGCTCATAGATGTCTTGGGCTCATAGGTCATCTTTAATTAAACTCAGATAAGATAACAGTCCTAGGAGAGGTTACTGACAGATGCGTTGCCTGAGGACTATATGGGAACATCTCATATAAGTATGTCTCCTTTACCACACAAGAGCATACAGTCCTCACTCTATGCATCGCTTCACAGCGCATTTTTTACCGTATAAAAAAAATCTCGTTTTACAAGTACCTACCTTTTACTTGGACACGGTCAGACAAATGCTCAATCGAGTCAAATGTATTAGCGTTTGTATATCATATCGTATACCAATGCAGTCCGGATCTGCATTTCAAGCGATGCGAGCGCTTCAGTTCTGCAGATTTTTATGCAAATAACATTCAGTACAGATTGAATGTCCATCACTCGTCGGCTGCTCGTTTTCGTCTAATTTGAATGTTTTAATAAACATTCTCTTTATATACTCAGTTTCTTATGTAGAAATTAAGTGCTTGCAACTATGTTGCGCTTTATTGTTTACATTTGGCTAGATGCTGCAAAATGCAAGCATTAGTATCTGCTCTTAATCAAGAGAGGCATGAAGCATACTTAACCTCGCTGTTCCATCTGACTTTTTAATCAACCACCCCAGAGTTTATTTTATGAAGTTGTTATATAGACTGTGCCGTCTGGAGAAACTGCATGTAAAATATGACTTCTATCTGAAAATAATTACAGATTAATACTTCAATGCGTTACTTCTGAGGTCGGAATCAAAATATTGTGGTTTTAATACCACTTTAACCAAAAAAATGTAAACTGAGGTGGCAATAGGCCAGCCAGGTCGCTCAAAGGAGCGCTAACCGATAGGGGAGAAATGTGGAGTGGTGACCACGTTAATGAACAAGCAGCAAAGATAGTCTCGAATAGATAGATCAATAACCTAACAAAGACAGCAGAAAACTAGATTCAGAATGTAGAAGGTCCGATTGGCGCCGATTAGGGGTGGCCTATGTTCAGCAGAGGACTTCAAAATACTGATGGACAGATCGAGACCACCTCAGGCAGAAATCAAATGATTCTACTACTCTACCACCTTGAAATATATGCTCAATAAAAGATATATAGGTACATGAGTCAGGAATTAGTTTCAAAGAATGGTCAATACCTAAGTAATCCAAACAAAGATTCTTTTGTCACCTACGCAAGGTCTTTGTCCGAAACAATTTTGTACCACACAATTGTATAAACGTAAAACTGTCAAATGAATGAATGGATCTATATAGGATTTTAATAACAAAAGCTTTCACCTGTATTTGTAGGTGGTCCATAGAAATGCTTAAAACAACAGATATACTTCTTATTATGCTAGTTTTAGCAAACTATCATATAGTCCGCATGATAAAAAGTGGCAATTTTTGACACACTATTTTAGAGTTAATTGGTAGGATTTCTTGATAGATAAGCCAAAAACCTTCTATAAAGATTAGCAGTTATAAAAATGTTTTTATATGTCATTAACATATTGCTGAATGCTGTGATCAGGATGCAACTGTCTCGAAATATCGAAAATAAAAACAAATAAACCGCATAAGGTTAGTACTATTCAACATAATAAAATGGAATAAGTTCCGCGATAATATAGGTCTTAAATCATATAGAGCTTAATGTCTTCCAAAGCATAGGAATCTGAAGTAAAATATTGTATTTTCATACTTGTCTAATTCTTTTTATAGTAACAGTATTTTAAAGATTTCTTTAATATATTATATTTCCACGAATTTCAAATGTTAATCTAAAGAATCGATCAATATATCCCAAGTAGGCAAGTGACATCTAATTAATAAGTATCATTATTAATTAAAGCGATAATAATTTTACCTACCTACAACGATTTATTGCTAGTTTCAAATCCAATAATATCCATTTCAGCGATCGTAATACAATAAACGTTACATTTTCATTTATGTATAAGCCGGAGCGTTATTGAAAGAGCTGTTTCCCACCAAATTCCCGTTGTATAATCAACGGTTTTCTCGCGTATTTTTATTGATTCCCCGAGCTTCCCTCCCACCGCCTCCAAGGAAGCTGGGTTGGGAGCTGCCTCCTACCGCGCATTCATAATCGTATCGACACACGACACTCGTTATAGTAAACACCGGCATACAGTCCCTTTTAGCGAAGCCGTCGAACGTCTGAAAGAATGGAAGTCGTGCGTTACCAGCCATGAGACATTAAGCGTCATATAAATTATATTAGCATATAGATAAAGTATTTTTGTTGTCGCTCTGCCCGGAGCCCCGATCGGGTTTACGACGTCGGCCAGGGTTAACCCGGGACATTTTTGTTCCTCTTTTTAGATAAATCCACGGTCTTAACGACCGTAAGCAAATACATGTTATCAAAATACATTTATTGCTTACGGACTCATAAATAACCCGAATGGAAACATGAAATTAATTTCATTGTGAATATTGAGGTATGTTCCTGATTTAATATGGCGTTGCTCCGATTTTTATAGGTAGGTATTGGAATAGTTTTATCAAAAATTAATTAATCCAATATTTAAGCAACAGTTTTTAAGTTTTAATCATAGTTTACCTGCATTAAAGCCTGGCCAGAGAAGTCTATTTATATCGGAGAGTAATTCATATCCTTAATGAATGAAATAATTTCCTGTAAAAAATAAATAACAAGAGAATAAGAAATGCAGCTTGATTTAAAATGAAATTCTGGTGGTTATTTCCAAATATCATCCATTTGCGTGGCCACTGGAACAAGAAAACCTGTAAGTATTTGTATTTATTAAAATAATTTTAGAATATTTACCTAAAACAGGGAAAAAAATCCTAACATACGTATATACAATTGATGCTTATAAATTTAACTTTCATATCCAGATGATCTCGTGTAATAAAATCGATCCCACCGAATATATGTATGAGTGGAAAATTACTTGTGTTTTCGTTCCTTCATGTAAATTTTCTATTGTAAAGCCAAATCGTGTCAATAATTTGAAAACGACACGCTTTACTGTTATATGGAATAATTGAAAGTGGTTCGCGGAAAACGAATGTTCTATGGTTTTCAAGGATAAACACGGGTGTATTTTAATGGGGATATTGATGTGGAAATATTCGAAAGATGTAGAATCAGTATAATTCCTAGGAGATAAAACCACCACACCTATTTCTAGCGTGAAGCGTGAGTTTCAGTGGATGGGTTTGATTTGAGCTCACATATACATGATTCGACCATCTTTTTCCTCGAGAGCAGCAACGCATGATCGACTTCAGATAGAACCCCTGTTCTGTGTGAAGTTGCTTACAGATTCCATGGACGGCAGTAACCACATTTCTGATGTGACGCAGTTTTGCGTTACAGTGAAAAGGTATTGCACGTCTCATAATGCAAAGCATTAGATAGTACTCTTCTCTCAACGAGTAAATTAGCTATTTATTATTTTTTTCTGTGTAATATCAGTAGTGATAAGCCTTGTGATGTTAGTTCTCAGGGGTAGCAACACATATGTGGTCATCCTCAGGTGGAACCTCAAGACTCGGATCTTATCTGGGGTTGGTTACAATCATTAGCGGAAGTCAATTTGTCATCAGATGAACTGCATTTTAAAAGAGATAAAATACAAAACAACTGTTACTTTTTAGCGAATAGTAGTAGTATCTATAACAGTAATTCCTAATAAAGACCAAATTGCCAATTTAACTGTAACAGCGTAACCCCGTCCCATGAAATTTATTCCCATAGGTATGACATTCAATCATTGACATTTTTTCTCATTTCCCTTCGGTTTTCCTTATCCGAAAATGTGAGTAAGATGTACAATGTATAGATTAGGGTTAGTTTATAACGAAGCGAATTATCTGTAACTGGTTTTCGGTAGGTTTTACTTGTGTGCAGGTATTTTTTTATTAACGCAACTATTTTTTCCACGCATGTTTTCTTTGGCATACGGGTTTATAAGTTAAAGGAGGTGGACTTGAAGGTGGTAGAATCAACGCCACACCTATTTCTGCCTAATAACAGCAATGTCATGATCTGTTGGTATGGTCTAAAGGGTGTGGTAAGGGAGACATACTTATCCGAGGCATTCCATCTTAGTCCTCAGTAATGCATCTGTTGCTTGCCTTGTGGTAGGTGAGACATTGATCTTTTTTTTCATACAGATGTACTTTTGATTGATACAGATGTCTATGGGCGGCAGTAGCCAATTACTATCGGGTGGGCTGCATGCTCGTATGCTTCTTCCGCACTATAAAAAAAGTTAGTAGGAATCTAGCCTGATCAAGAAAGTTTAAACTTAAAGTATAGTATTTAATTAAATTATCCTAATTACTCTGATTCCGTAAATAACTACGATAAATCGTTATTCTTACACCTTAAATTACGTCGCTTGCCGTTATTGTCAAGAAATCGTCTGTCACAGACCTACTTGAGCGATTTATACGAGTCCAATTTTACATATGAAATCTCAAAATCAGTTTGCGTATAAAGGCACCCATTCCTCACAACCAGGTTTCCTATAGCGTGGGTTCGTCATCAGTTACCTATTCCGCATAGCCGATGGATGGGCAAAACGCGGTGAATACTAAGCTGGCAAGAAAAATTACAACCCTGATACATATCTGGGATCGAAACATGTTGGGGCATAATTCCGATTGCGACACGCAGATAGATTGCGGATTGGGGGCCTGATTGAAGGCCCCGAATGGGGTGCCTTGAGAAACTGCGTATGTAGTGCGCTTGGAAAAATGTTAGGGTTCTCCGAATTTACATGTCAATTTCCGCATGTTAAACTACTGGAGCATAAAATTATTTCGGGCGTTACAATATGTAGGTTCTTTAGTCTGTAATTGTTTTATTCAAGTAAGCAAAGTCAAAGTGTATTTAATGAAGTAAACTTACATGAGTACAAAGTCCACTTAATAGTAAGTACCTGTAGCTTCCACTGGACATCTTTAATACTTGTATATTGGATTCAATTAAAATTTAACCTAAGGTCTTACAAACAAACGTTGCTTGTAGACCTAAGAGAACGGGTATGGTTTTGGTAAAGTACTACCGCCACGGCTGTTTCTACCGTGAAACAACCGTATCTGTGATTGACTTCATGTAGCATCCATGTTCTCTATGAAAATGTTTGGGTACAGATATTCATGGATGACATGGTATTTGCACGTTTGTACGTTACTTCAATTTAAAAAATCTAACCCCGTACACTCATTATTGTAAAAAGAACTAAACAACTAAGTTAAGTGATGTCACATATAAGTAATTTTGACTTATCGAACCCTCTAATAGGATACAGTGGTACTAACATGCATTTCTATTAATATGCAGTAATAGCTGTCGTGATGCTGTCGCATCGCACAATTTATTAACAATAAGAAATGTTATGTAAATCAGGTTAAAAAACTCCGATAAATCTATTTTATCTAGCGATGTAGTCCCGTGCCAAAGTTTAGCATTTTGCATAACAATATCCAGTTTGTGGCCGTATTGATGCCCCGTATATATTATCACCTTCACAAAGCTAGCGTCATTAGACTAGAGTGAATGAAGAATAGGCGAAAAAATTGCTTAGGCAAGAACAAATCAAAAATATATGCACCCTTCCTCCCTACGTGACGTGGTTTTGAGGAGACGATTTACATGAACAGGCCCACCTCGTCGCGTGCTACGATTTTTTATTTAAATCATACTATTTAGATATGCCACTAGACATTCCTCTTTGCTATGACAACAGGGCCTTAAAGGGCTATATTTAGTTTGGGGGCAAACGTGAATTGAATATATTGGCACGCATCAAGTTTGGCAAGTTCCGCTGTTACACTTGATGTTCGTGTCTTTGTACATCTGTCCCGACTTTCACTTGATATTTGCATTATTTTTGCATTTTATTTGTTGATTAGGCATAAACAAATAAAAAAGTGTGTGTGCAATTCATACACGGCAGAAACTTAATATTAATTAATAAAAAAAAACGATTATGTAATCACTGCAGTCCATATTCGATCATCTTATTTTACAAATATCACCCTTGAATTCTTTTTATCGCATTTTTATTTTCTCGAGTTTTAAATCACAATGATTCTAAAGAAGTTACACTTCAAAAATTTGAATCTTTTTTTTTATAGTATAGAAGTAGCAAACGAGCATGCAGCCCACCTGATGGTAAGTGGCCACTGCCGCCCAGGGACATCTGTAATCAACCCTAGGTAAGATCAAAGTTTCACCTATGGTTAGCCACAGGTGCGTTGCAACCCTGAGGACTAAGATGGAATGCCTCGAAAAAGTATGTCTCCTTACCACACCCTTCAGGCCAGAACACAGTAGCGCATAATACTGCTGTTATTAGGCAGAAATACAGAAATAGGTGTGGCGGTGGTGCTCCCGGAGTCGAAACACAAAGAGTTCTATCACCTTCGAAATTCCTATTTGATTTTACGCGTTTGTGGGTAAAATAAGTCCTTAAGTGTAGTTTTATTTACTTACTGTGTTCTTAGTTTAAACGGGGAAACGATGATTAGTTGAGGAATCGTCGTTTCCCCGTTTGTTTCCCCCAAACATTACAATGTACATTGCAGGTGTAAACGTGCACACGTAAAGCGTTTTCGTTTTCGACCAAACCTTACAATGCTTATCACAATATATGAACAGAACCGTAAACGGTGATCTTTTTCTTAAAACGTACGACTCATACTACGGGCACTAAAGAAGAATGTGTAAAAAGTTGAAGAAAGTGTATTTTTATCAATTCTTTCAAATCCCTTGCATTAAATTCTTGTATCGATGACTTAAAACCGTCAGATAGAATAAATTCGGCGGAACTTATCGCTACCCCGATTTTTCTCAATTTGTATAGGAAACCTACCACCTCCCTTCTTATTTCGCTCACAAAGAGTCTTATCTGGTATTTTGCATCCATTTCGTTTTAAGTATGTGAGTAGGTATGCTTCTTTTTAATGGAGCAGCAATGTACTCGTAAAAGTTTTGGCAGTCGGTATAGAATCATTGAGATCGTTAAAACTTATGAGTCAAGCTATGTATGGAGGCTTACTTATAAGTTTCTTTATATTTTCCATACTTTTCGTGTATCCTATAGCAGCGGTGTTAAGTGCTATTCTGGTTAAAGGAGTGTGAAAGGCCAGAAGTTCCTACTTAGTTCCCAGAAATAACAACGCACATGTGACTTACCTCAGCTAAGTAATCACAGCAAATCTGATCTGGGATTGAAAACAGATGTCCAAAGGCGGTAGTGACCATTTACCACCAGATGGACTTCATGCTTATTTACTACTTCTACATTGTAAAAAGAATATTTTCTTTAATTAAAAGTATGAAAACGAATGATCATTATTATTTTTTTTTAAATCATACGAGTACAGTTTATTTTTTCTACGTCAAAGCTTTAGAATATTACGAATCAAAGCTTACGATATAAGATTGCAAGACTCGAACGTTGGACTTGGTATTTTAAGTAACTACTGGACATTAACATCTTACTTTATGTTGGCGACAACCCTTTTTAGCCGACTGCGTCAAAAGGTTTGGCTGTTTTATGAGTCAATTTCTTTGGAATGCGCTACAGGCCAAATGACTTGACAGATTTTCACATAACACGATGATACGTTACACTTTTTGATCACAACAGTACAACCGTTTCACTTTGCAGAGTGACATAAGCTATATAATTTAAAAAATGGCGTCTCCAAATCGAGAAATAAGGGGAGGAGGGATGACTTTCGTCTTGTCATAACAATATGGGTATCAAATGAAAACTAGTAAATAAGCCATTCCAAAAATATATACATTATAATACTTTTGTTACAAATTTAACGAAAACACATAAAAGTAAAATAAAATATATCATAATAAAAACAAAATAATTGTTTACGTAAAATAAACCAAGTAGGTATTGTGTATAGAGCCTTAGCTACATCGTCTCTACATCCACATGTACTTAAGGGAGCTTTTCCGGAAAATACCTACAGGCCCTTGCCAATCAGATTGCTAACCCCTAATGAAGGCAAGGCGTCGATGACTCGTTGTTTTTGTAATTAAACAACACGCATGCGCGAGCCACGCCCAGCCGCGCAGCCTCCCTCCCTTTAATTACTGCCAAGACATTACCCTTTGTACCCCTATGTACCCCTATGTAAACGTAATTACCTTCTCAGTTTGCCTCCATGTAGGAGGCTATGTAATTATGTTCGAATATATAATGTATTGGAAAATCTCGTTGATATTAATAGAATGTTCTCCTAAGCCGTAAATGTTTGCTTGGGATAAGCGTTCGTGCGTAATAGAATATATTTTCGTAAGTAGATTAATATTTTGTTTTAGTTAAACACATTACAAATCTATCACATAATTTCGTAAAGAAATCACATTTTCTACATTTTATCATATAACTCCATACTGGGATAACATGAAGTATAGTGAGTGTCATGGTCACACAAAGACAAGTATCATAATCACCCTTTAAATCATTAGTTGGACGTCTGTCTAATGACGGTATTGACCTTTTATGTCATACCGTGACCGCTGCGCAAAGCAGATCGTTTTGCCGTATCAATATATAGTATCCACTACAAATAAAATTTAAAAAGTACTCCAAAAAATAAGAATAGAATTCGCCTAAATAATATTATTACTATAACAAACTTTAGGAGATTAGGTAAAAAATCATAATTACTAACATCTCATTCCATAAAGATTAATAACAAATATTACCTTTTAAAGACATACATTGATTACGAATTACTTAGCGAGATCTAAATAAAATACTTTAAAATAGATCCCGGCTGTAATGTTACGTACTGTAATGTAACATTACGTACATTACATAAAACAGTTACAAGCGAGCAACGCTCATTTGTTACAGCGCTCCGCTGAATGCGGCGCACGTCCCCAACTTCCCCATTTTTCACTACATTGGTTTTACGTGTGAATTATTGTTTGTGAGTCTAACTGTCGTATTTTTGTTTGTTGTTGATAAAATTTGGGGATTTAATCGTTTGGCAATTCGTTAGTTTTAGGTGTTGGAAATGTAATTATATTTAAAAGAACATTATTAAACTGCTTGATCTAAGAAATACTAGTACCTGTAAATGGGTAGGATTATGTCTCAAAACTATATATTTAAAAAAGTTGCTTGCAAACTATTATGTAAATAATTTACGTAAATATATAAATACAAACATTCTTAGTATTGTCATCGATAGATATCAAGTCTCAGTAAAAACTGTTCATAGTTATGTCATTCTCCTTATATCAATTATTAATGAATATAAAAGTTTTTCGTATAGGGCTCAAACGTGTAAAAACATAAGAAGAACTAAATATAGCTTAGAATGTACCGTAATTACATACAGTTATTTTTGTATAGAATGGAACAGGGTTTATATTTGAGATAATAAAAACACTGTTGGAATCTAAAAAACCGACAAAATCAATCTATGTACATATGCGACAGCACAAAATTTAATATGTAACGTCTACAAAGCGTCTTAAACTGTCCAAACTCAATCTAAATTTCATTTTACGCCTCAAGTATCACGTACGAGCATATAGCAAAGACATACCCCGTCCGTTACTTGGAACGTCCGCTGTCAAATTTTAATTTCTCCCTCAAATATTTACCGAAGGAAAAAGGATTCCCAACGGGCCGAGGTCTAATAAGTTCTCCATAAGAGCGGGTGGGCGAGGGGGTGAAAGGCTCTTATTGTGTTTGCCGTAGCTGGCGCATCCGGGCGCATACCTAACAAGATGAATATGTACTCAGCCCCCCTCGACCCCACATACGCCGTCTGAAATACAGCACTGAAATTGCATTTTCGAATACTAATTCCGCGTCCCGAGTAGACTCGACACGTGCGCGTCTTCGATTTACGTTTAGATTTAATTCCGTTTCAGATGTACTTTGTACTGCATTGTAGGTACTTGTCGTTAGATATTACGTAGGCTATGAAAAGAGTTTCAGGTTCGATTTTTGGCTAAGAAAACATCGAATGATGTTTTTTTACTCCAGGTCTGAGTGTTTTTCTTCGTTGTGTATGTAGCGTGAAAAATTACGAGTTCTACTTTCAACGGACCCATAGTACCTTTCTAACTTAGACTATAACATCGCACTATGTTTAAAGCTCTTAGATATCACTCATATATATTTAAAAAAGGTTTTTTAATACTTATAAAGATGTCAAAACGAACTCTATGAAGTTATACAATGTTATAATTATCTTTAAAATTTGTATAAGTTCGTAAACTTGTTGAATGGTGGAACATGTTTCACATATTATATATACATATATCTTAGTTGTCTTTCTTTAGCATCGTTGTGATTTGAAACTTGATGAAACGAAAATGCGTTCTGAAAAAAGCTGTCGGCGCTTCAACTAGATGGCGCTGTACTCCTTTCTTAATCACGCTAACGATGTTACTTAGTAGCTTGTATAAAAGCTCAGAATTGTTATATGCGAATTAAGATGTCTGAATATGAGCTACTGCAAGTGATTACTTAAATTAATTGACTGATTTAAGTTATCACTCGATCGGTTTTGCTTTATATCCATGTCAATCTCTCGTAGGCTTTTTTTTTGAAGTTTCTCGTCTGACCTATGTAAATTGCACACACACATTTTTTTTTATTATTTACACAAAAGATTGTCATGACTTCATAAGGATTCATATGTGAGATTCGTAGCTTCTGTGAAATGGAATATTTATTGTATCAGCGACAATATGAAACGACTGCATTCAAACTATGTTTTAATATGCTGGAGTGGTCGTATTAGAAAAATCTTATCTGAAAATTCTGAAACGAGAACTATTCATATAAGCTTACATATAATACTTACATAAATACATTTTATTAAGGTGGTAGAACTCTTTGTGGTTTGCCTTGGGACTACTGCCATATTTATTTCTACTAATAATAGCAATGTTAAGCGCTGTTGTGATTTGGTTTGGTGGTAAGGGATAGTTATCCGAGGAATATCAACTTAGTCCTCAGTGGTAGCATCGCACCTGTCGACCCACATGGTGGAGCGGTCACCATACCGGTCTGACATGCAGTGCGTCCTGGGTTCCATCCCCGGTCAGACAGACACCTGAATGATGAGTTTAAATTTCTACTGTGGGTCTGGGCGTTTGTATTCGTCTTTGTATGTCCATGTCACGACACAGGAGAAAATTCTACGGTGGGGCTATAAGTGTAGAAAGCGTCTAGCTGTGTACCTCTGGTAACTCGAAAACACTCAGTGTATTAAGAGAAGATCAGATCAAAAGATCAGAGATCTGACCTAAGGCTGTTTACAAATGTTCATGGACGGCAGTGGCCATTTACTATCAGGTAGACTGCATGCTGATAGATATTCTATCAGCCATCATCAACACACAGACTGAAAAGTTACAATTTTATAAAAATGTAGATAATCTTCAAACGTAAGAAAACATTGGTATTGGCAGATTCGAAAGCAATTTTTTCGCCTCAACAGAGTTTTCATTAAGCAATTATCCCAAGATTTATACCTTACTCTGTAAGGGAGTCGAATGTACCGTCCAAATCAGTCCAATATCGTTTTTCCCGGCGATTATTTTCGAGTCCTTAATGTTTTTATTTAACGCGGAGTATCGAGTTGTGTCGGCGCGGGTCTAATTTATTACCGCGTCGTGTTACAAAAACGTCGACGAGACCCGCGCGGGCCTCTCGCGGTCCTCTTGCGGTCCTCTCGCGGCTTTTTACCCGCACGTTCGTTTAATTACCCCGTGGGTAGGAACGCGTCAGGTATTTCGGCATGCGTCTCGGACAAAACCGCAACCGAAATGCTGGTATTTAAACGCTTAATATCTTGTTTAACTTTTTATGGAAATTGCGCGAACTCTCCGCGTGTTGGCTGACCTTAATTTGGAATAACCGTGAATTAAGTACGTGTCTAAAACTAAAATAAGAATAACTTTTAAATGTGTAATTAACAAAAAAGTTTGTGTGTGTCGGTTAAATAATCACTGCAGCCAATATCAAGACATCTTATTTCATATGCAGAACTTGAGCTCAGATACAAGCTACGAAGTAAAATCGTTAGCGTGATTCACAAAGGGGTACAGCGCCATCTAGTTGTAGGGCCGACATATGCTTTCGTAACACATTTACGTTTCATCGAATCACAACGATACCAAAGAAGTTTCACTTCAAAAATACACTTTCTTAGCTTATACGTTTAGATTCCCATATCTTTGTACTAGCTGAGCTCACGGTTTCACCCGCGTTTAAAAGAAATTTCATTGGTGCTACGCTCCTGTTGGTCTTAGCGTGATGATATATAGCCTATAGCCTTTCTTGATAAATGGGCTATCTAACACCGAAAGATTTTTTTTAAATCGGACCAGTAGTTCCTGAGATTAGCGCGTTCAAACAAACAAACAAACAAACTCTTCAGCTTTATAATATTAGTATAGATGAAGACTATATTTGTACTTGAAGAATATTCATAGTTCCATAGAAAAGATTGGAAAGTACATATTGGGGTCACGCGAGAAAGTTCTACTAAGTAAAAAGGACAATAATAGTATATTAATAACTACAATGTTAAAGAAAATATATATTTCTGAACATATTCCAGAATACAGGCACTAGAGGATCCAATTTGTATTTGTGTATGGAAAAGTATTTCCTCCACCCACGCTATGAAAATATCTGACGTTGTTAAAACTGAAACTAACAAGCGCCCACCTACATGATATTGGAAACACGATTAGGTGGAATTACAAATGACATACATTCTACCTTATTATAAAAGGCATGAAGAGCCCCGTGGCTTGTGTAAATCTTAAACAAACAACAGCCGCTAATTGGATGGGTGACCGTTAGTGGCTTTTCTTGAGCGTATCCTTGTTTCATTCGCCGT
This sequence comes from Cecropterus lyciades, assembly GCA_002930495.1. Lineage (NCBI taxonomy): Eukaryota > Metazoa > Arthropoda > Insecta > Lepidoptera > Hesperiidae > Cecropterus > Cecropterus lyciades. The sequence continues at coordinate 92,014 of MOOZ01000001.1, read as the reverse complement.
ATGGTGTCAGTCATGAATATCACTACAAGGCGCGGTTCTTTCCGAAGATTTCGTAGACGACTGAGGAGAACGAAGAAAAAGAAAGAAGAAGAACAAGAAGAAGAAGACGCTGCTGCTTCTTTAGCAGATAAGCAGCAGCGTCTTCCTATGTAACATAAACACCCATTGCGGTCACTAATCCCCATGCCAAGTGAGGTTTCTATTAGTCCATTGCTGGACAATTGCCTAATGGGACCGCATTAGGCAATTGTCCAGTAGTGGACCTCAAAAATAGCTAATGGATGGATCTATCCATCTCGATGGAAGTTAAAATCTCTGTGACATTACAGTTAATTAACATATATGTATTTATTATGTATGATACATATGTTTATGTTATTCTATCACAAAGCCTGCGGACATGTACTGAAATTACCCCGACAGCCTCCCTGTCCGGTGGCGAGGGGTGAAACATACATTTTTAACGTCCGCCGGAGGGTGAGAAGGGGAAATTACAAAAGAAAACAGCCTTAATTTCCAATGTCATCTCCGTTCCACCTAATCCTCTTATCGTTTTATATTTTTGCCCTTTGAAAATTCATTTATTTTCGTTTGTTTAAGGAAAACGTCGCCCCATTTGGGAAACGTTAACCTATTTTATTGATTTGCTCTGGACATTTATACTTGTATTTAATATCAGCATTATATATAACAATCCAATGACAAGAAAATGTTGAGTACAGTATCTTTAATTACCCACTTATAAAGCAACCATTAAACACTACAATACTTAATACTTGGGATGTTGGTAGTAGTCTCAATTCCACTGTGATATCCTACAAAATAATCGTCATATTGTTTTAGTATAGACTGGTACCTCTAAAAAAATATATGTAAATCTAAATATATTTGCGAATGCTGCGTGCACGGAGGAGGGTTAGATTGGCAAGTTAATATAGATAGTTTTTCAAATGTATAACTCAAAAACTACGGCACAGACAAAAATATATACTTATAAAAGAGTGTTAGTAAATAAAAACTGTGTTCCAATTATATATATTACCGAAAGTTACATATTATATATTGAAATTTAGAACTATTCATGTAAGATTGTGGTTAAATCCATTTTAGTTTTAGTTCACTTTACTGTGACGAGCAATTAGTTGTATTAAATAGGTATACCTATACAACAGTATAAATATTTTTATACAGGGATTTTCAGAATAAAATATTTTGATACTAAACATCGTTCACATATTAAGATTTATACAATATTATTGCGTGTGTTATAGTCAATAATATAAGCTTTAAAAGTATTAGAATCTATACTAATATTATAAAGCTGAAGAGTTTGTTTGTTTGTTTGAACGCGCTAATCTCAGGAACTACTGGTCCGATTTGACAAATTCTTTCGGTGTTAGATAGCCCATTTATCGAACGCTATAGGCTATATATCATCGTCGAAACGCGGATGAATCCGTGGGGCGCAGCTAGTCTTCATATAATCCCAACTTTTACACTATATCTACGTATCGACTTTCATTAGCCTTCCAAAACAAAATACAGCTTATAATGAATTCCAAAGCGAATGATACAGAATGTATACGGACAAATGCTGATACGTGTAGTATCAGCATTGTTGACCTCTCTCGTTGGCTCATTGGATGCAGATCCCGCGAACAATAGCGCGTCAGTGCTGGATGTCGCATTAATCAGGTGTGGGGCGACCATAACTCAATCAGTATAGCGGACCCGCTTTATATCTGCGGAATGACCGGTCTGCGGATTTGCGAATGTATACATATATTTGGAATGGACGCGGCATTTAGTATACAATACACGTACTTTTAGTACCTTCATCAAAAATAGTAGATTTTATTGGCTGTCTGCCAGTGTTGTATATATTTTTTTATTTATTGGTTATAGCCAAATGTATATATTTTTGTATATTGTTAGAGAATAGTATATTTTTATTAAGTTTTAGTAGAAACTTATATTTAAAAAAAAAATTATGTATTATTTAATACTCTTTTTTATTTATTAATTCAGGCCAAACACATTTATTGCGTAGTTTCGGAAAGTAGTATATTTTAAGCATAAAAAATTTCATCTTACCAACAAATACCTATTTTAAAACTCAAACACTAAGTTTAAATACGACATTCCAAAAGAAAAAAATATGGATTTGTCATTTTTTTATATTCACTCTATGCCGCATCCATTGAACAACTACTAAGTTCCGCGCGCAGGAGCAAGTCGAGTCTTTCATATTTTACATAGAATGCGAACAAGCTCAGTCTCAATCACTCGCTGTATCGATCCTTCTCAAATAGGACCGAAGGGCCGAATAGGGCCTGATAACGTTGCGGCATGTATCGGTGCTCTACCTTATCAGTTAAAACATCCTTAACTTATGAGACTAATATCTGATGTAAGGAGAACTTCTAAAGCGAGCAATTTTCCGTTATTTAAACAAATAAAAAAAAATAGTTCAATAGTTCAAACAAACAAACTCTTCAGCTTTATATATTAGTATAGATATAACATATTTTACATAAAATACTTTCAAACTTAAGAATATTTAGGGTATAACGTGAGAATTAAAAAAAACTGAAAGAACGACAAACCAATAATTAAAAACAAATCAACAAATCGTATTGAACCCAAACGCTTTCTTTTTCTTTATACATATACGTTCATAGATGGCGCTGTATCCGATAAAGCATAGTTTATTGCATGAGCGTAATGCCATATCCATTTCACTAAGTTACAAGATTAAAGCAAAGTAAATGGGAACCTTCATTTATATTTCGCAATATCGATCCAGCATTTGCAAATAGGACCAATGATAAGGCCACCGATGGTCTGATTGATCAGCAACGACATGAAAACCGCCATTACGGTGGCCCACGCAATCCCATTTCTAATAACGTTGACTTAAAATATAATCTTAATAGTATCTGCCCGTTGTTGGTACGTACCATTACTCGTGAAACATAAAAAATATTTTTCTAGTTCAACGACTCCGCATTACGTTTTGTTGACAAAAAATGATCAAAGCCATAATAAGTACGCTATTATTAATGCGAAGGCAGTTGTTGTAAAGTGTTTTGTAATTATTTTTACACAACTGAAACTATGAATAGTAAAAAAATAAATAATAGTAATTGTGATTTTGCATTATTACGTCCCTTTAGTTAACAATTTTGAAGGTCCAAAACTCGGAAATTTGTTTTTGCTCGGAATATTCCACTTGACTGGAACTCGTTAATACAAATTGTATTGTATTTTATAAATTAATAGAAATAAAGAACACTTGTTAGTAAACACTATTGCAATGTATAACCGTCACCTACAATAAGCAAATCAAATGTCCTTCCTAAAGTCGATAACATATGTATACTGGGAACTAAGCCATAAGGCCGCTTGTACTAAACATCTGTTTAACCATAGCTTGCAAAAGTGTACGCGACAAACTCTGCTGCTATTAGTAATAAAAATAGGTGTGGCGGTTATACTACCTATTTCCCATAAACACCTTAATACGACACTTATTGACTGCAACCCTTCTCAAGAATGAACTACATATATTAGAGGTCATTAATTAACTCTAAACCAATAAAGACGACATCCTGAGATACGTGAAGGACCTTAACATTAAACAAGAAAATGGCTACTTCGCCAACAAATTTTTAATATTACTTTTTTAAAATAGATTCGAGATTATTTCAGTATTCAGTAGAGTACATTTGTTTCCTAGTTTAATCCTATTAAGACTCATGAGTTGTGTATGGCTTGGACAAATTTTTACTTAAAACAGAAATACTGAGACCTAGACCAATTAGGCATTTATTAGACTGGGTTTCAACTGAAAACTGTTAGCGATACGGTAAGACAAACATGCATGTAGTCAAATTTGTGATTTAATTGAGATTTCAGATGTTTTATGAAAAATTCGTGAGAATAACTCATTCTTTATCATCAACCCTTTCGTAGAATTAACAATATTAGAGGCCATTAATTGAACTAAACCAATAAAGACGACATCCCGAGACACGTGTAGAGCCATAACAGTAAAAAACAAAATAGAGGCTTCGCCAACGAATTCTAAATATTTCTTTGGGCGGCCGAGACTCACTTTTAATTGTTGTTTTTGTCCGGATTCCGTTTTTTGTGATTGATTCAGCTTGCAGTTGTCATTGTATTCAGGTTTGATCACGGTTTTTTTTTCATCGTCCAATTGTTTGTATGTTTTAAGAAATAAGGTCCGATCCGTTTTTTCTTGATATGGTAATGGCGGACGGTTAATCAATCTGATGAATTTCAAATGGGACGTGCATTAAGATTTGTTATTCACATTGAATATATGCATCTTATTGCAATACATAAATATTTATGAGTCCTATAGAAAAGTAGTATTTAAATTAAGTAGACTTACTTAAGTGAGTTCCACCTTAGTCCTTAGTCAGTTAGCATATTTGGAGTTGGATACAAATATTTATAGACGGTACTTTACATCAGATGGACGGATGGCTGGAGTATATCATTCTGGGAAGTTAAAAAATATAGGACCATTAACAAATAATATAACAACATAATATTTTCGAATTAGTATCATTATCCATTGTCTTATTTCATAACATAACTTTGCTTTATCTATATATAGATCTTAAGAATAAAATCTGAAATCCCAACCAGTGTTTATTATTTCATAAATTTCCTAAAAAAAAATTAATTTTGACTGACTTTTTTCAATGGCTTTCGAACCCCAAATCACGGGTATAAAATCCCTTCTTCAATGTCATATCAATCGGGAATCGAAGTCTGGACTTATTGCCAGTCATCCGCGCTACATTTATCATACTTCCGCTGCACCCCAAATACTAATGCTTTTCATAATGTTTCATTAGGTGTTAATGCGTTTACTACATTATTACAATAAATATATACTCCGAATATAATCCCTATTTTCCGAAATCAAAATCATATACAGAGACAGATAGGCAAATATTATGAAAACGGGTTTTTTTTACGAGTTCTACGCAACCCATCTTGGGGATATTCTTGGTAATCTTGGGATAGTACATATAATGAAGTTCAGTAGGAAAATGTTCTAAATGAGTTTTATTTTTGTTCATGTGATCACATAAATAAGATAAAAGTAACCAGACACCCCCTGTTTCTTCGGTTTAAACTTCATTATGTTTCCACTAGACTGTGGTCTCATGTCAGAATAAAATATTTATCCATTCGTGTTATAGCAAATAAGTGGACTTCGCATACTTTTCTTATATCTTTGTAGTAGCAAACGAGCATAGAGTCCAACTGATGGTAAGTGTAAGTGGTCAAGAACACGGATTATAAGTGAAGTCAATCATAGATGCATTGCTACTCTTGAAAACTATGGTCGC
>MOOZ01000001.1:47675-69436 GCA_002930495.1 Cecropterus lyciades | reverse complement strand
CGAATCCTTTCTAACCACACATGATCCTCATCTTATCTTCTAAATTATCGATTTTGTAACAGCTTATCATAAACATAAACGCTTTCTACACTCATAGCCCCACAGTAGGATTTTCTCCTGTGTCGTGGGTGCCATGGACACACAAAGACGAATACACAAACACCCAGACCCAGAACAGAAATCTAAACTCATCATTCAAATTTCTGTCTGGCCGGGGATCGAACGGGACCCACTGCGTGTCAGACCGGTATGGCGACCGCTCCGCCACGCGGGTTGTCAAAAATTATTATTTTTGACGCTTATCGATTAATAACAAGCAACAGGCATCACTAGTTCGCATGTTTAGACCAGATACTAACATCTTCGGAGCTTATCTTAACCAAATACCTTCGCGGAATTAACTCCAAGTGACTATTGATTTTCAAACTTTACGATTCTAATATCCTGTTTGTATTGTGCTAAGACAAACGTCAAGCGTCCATCTATTTGTCTTTTTTAAAGATCCTATGGTCCATTTTATCAACATGAGTAGAATATAAAAAATTACAACGTACACGTCGTTCTTAAATATCGTTATGAAGACAAAATATTAAAAACATATAAATGTTCAGCGTTCAATCGTATTTTAAGACCTAAAATATTGAAAGCGGCTGGTTATCTCAATAAAAACAAAAAGGGACATTTCTTTACAAAACACGTTAATATGCTTTACACCAATCTGATGCAATTTTGCAAAAATAGCCATAATAAACGCTAAAAAGTACATATAATTTTTAAAAATACATTTATTAACCGAAAATATAGCGTGAAACAGTTTCGGTAGAGGACTGTGTTTGCCGGCAAACTTATATATGATGTGAGCATCTTAGTCATAGTGAGTGGCATCGCATCTGTGATCGTCAGATAGAACTCCTGTTCTATATGAATTAGCTTGCAGATTTCACTTACCATCAGGTGGACTGCATGCTCGCTTGCTACTTCAGTCTTATACAATAAATCGTAACTGTAGGTAATAGTTTTTAAAACATTTTTTTCTTTACTTACGTATATTTTGTACAATATTTTACAAACAGCTAACTTACATAAGCACTCGAAATAAGCAATATATTAAACTTCATGGAACATACGTACATTAGCTTTTTTTTTATATTGACAATCACATCTATTGTTTTACGAAGTAATCCTGATTCTGGCAATAAAATTTCATTTCCTAGTCAACTTTTCTAACAGAATTAGTTTAAAGCACAATCTGGATTATCACCAGCCACAATGCTGGTTTTACCTCAACAATAGATGTCCTTTAGATTTAAATGAGGAACCGTGCAGTCGGCATTCTTTCGTAGAAAACTTACAAAGGCAAATTACCACGCGTTTTTGCGTTTTTCAAACTTCAACAACGTTCTTATCGACTCAAGAGTGAGGTGTTAATGGAGTGGCAGAGTTGTTTATGAACCGCAATAATAAATTTGGTATTTTGTTCACCAAAATTGCTACCTGAAGCCATTGTCTACAGCAATCACTGGTTCTAGCGAAGGTACGTAATCCCTTAACAAACGCCACTATTTATTTTAGAGCCGTGACGTAAACCGGCTTTTGTTTTTGGGATTAGAAGGTTTTTCAAGCCGAGAAGAAAAAATCCTTTGTCTGCGGCTCTGCCGATCATCCCACCTGGATGATGGAGATGCGAATGTTATCTTAAAATTGGCACGCGAGCGTATTATTTCCATTCTTAGGTTAAAACTTACGGCTTTGATTTTTTTAGTTTTAAATGTTGAAACTTTAAAAGTTTTAAAGACTCAGAAAAATTAGCTGAATATGCCTCTCTTCCTGCAACTAATTAATTTGCTATTATATTATAAAAATATTTTGGGAAATGATATTAAATAATCAGGGAATTTGTATCTGTAACGTAACTTATTTTGTAATGTAAGCATTTAATGCCCTTAAAAACTAGAAGATGGCAGATAGCAGTAGGAGAATGGTAGGATTCTACTACCTTCAAAACTATGTTTCTTTCTCTGAATATATTTTTCATAAACCTTAGTAGTATCAAACAGACTTTCGAGATCTTTACACTGCATAAGTAGTTACAATGAAACGGTAACAAGCGTGTGATGTTCGTTACATCTGATCGTCTCATCTTTTGTCACAATCGTCACTCGTAACAGCTGTCCTTAACTGTGATTAGTTACGATGCATGGTATCTTTTAAAATAACTTGACATACTTTAAAATCATGGATTTCTTCTAGTACCATCATACAAACCGACCAAAAAAGGGTTAATTGCGCACTAAAACCTCATTAACAGTAAATAAATGGATTGCAAAGGAAGACTCCTTCACACAGTCTAAATAAAATGTTGTCAGTTGTTGTAACTTCAATTAAATAGGCATAAAAATAAAGTGGACAATATACAAGCATGGACGCAGTTCAACCAATGGCAAATCAGTTATGGATATCTATAATCAACATCAATGTAGTTTGGTTAGTGATAAACGCGTTATCCATTCCATCATTCCAATTTTTCCCTTCCATTACTCCCTCAAGAATAAAATTCAACGCCCTATGATTATTATGTCTTTCACCACACCTTTAAACCAAAACACACCAGTTATAACTACTATTATAAGTCAGAAACACTTTCAAACCACAAAGAGGCATAAGTTTAAAATATGCAATATCTAAACCAGCCCTTCTTAAGCTTTTGCATCCACGCACCACTGGGAGAAAAAAGATGGCCGCGAATTAATAAAGTTAGGTTTAAAGGCGCTAAAGCCAAAAACGTAAAAAAAAAAAAATAACGCACCACTAGAATTAAGATAAAGGTAGAATGAAACTCAATAAATTTATAGCTATTTTATTACTAAAAATAAAAATTAAAAATGTCGTTTGGTTGGTACAAGCAATTATTATTTCTGTCCTTGTACTGATAGTAAAACATTTTTACCATTCACCCAACAATTTAATAAAAAGCACTCTTTGAAATTACAAAACTGAATCATAGCACGTATTTTACTGACATGCATTTATAATAATTAAATAGTCCTGGTATGAGATACATGTACTAAAACTCCCAAACGGCATTTGTCGACCCCCAGGACCCCTTGAACCCCTAGGGGTCCGCAATGAGGTTAAGAACCATTGATCGAAAGGTAAACTATTTCTATCGGAATTCAAATCGTCAGTTAGGTCTGCGGTCACTTAGCAGACTGTACATGGAATGGGCAAGACTGCAGCAATGGTTTTATATTGTTATTTAGAAATGTTAGAATTTTCTCCAATGGATTCCACTCCGGTGGCCAATAGCGAGTTTAAGGATACTAGTTGCCACTCGCAATGGTCACATTCGTATTTAAACCCAGGTAAAATAATCTTGATGTTCACCGAAGTGTATGTTCATGAATAGCTATCGATTTCAATAACATACATAAATTGTAGGTAGGTATATTGTTTTTATCTATTACAAAACTTTTATATGTATTTTTCATCTGTTAATTATTTTTGAAACATTGGAAAAACCACCTAAGGATACTTCAAATATATGTAGGTTCAATATATACATAGTACATAGAACATAGTCAAATATTTAAATATTTTTCTTATTTTATTATTTATTTATTTTTTTTGGCAAAGGGGACGATTTCTATTTTTTGGTAGAAAAATATATCTTTGTCACCACTTCTGACCTGAACACGGCAGAACTTAACGCTGCAGTTATTATGCAGAATTGGTGGAGCGATGAAGACTCCAGAGTCGAACCTATTGTGGTCCTACTTTGTAAGCTCTACAAAAACACACTGGCGTATCACGGTGTAGTACACTCTAGCTCCACTCGTAAGTAGCCACCTGTGCCTAGCAATGAGACCAGCCAGGTGAATATTGTAAATTCTTGATGAGAAAAAAACGTTCTGTATCACCAGTTACATATAGAATTGGCACCGAAGGTCAATTACCTACATTATTTAACGATGAGGCTAAAAATAAGAAAAAAAACTTCATATTACATTATTTACAAAACCGAAGCATGAATTGCAAAATGAAACTGATCAAGATCGCATTCGAAGCAACGCCTGGGCATCGTTTGTGAAATAATTAATGGACGCCTTTTTTTCAATACTCGCCTTCTTAAGCAAAAAATTGGTATAGTCCATTGATACGATGGTCCGCCCGCCCCACGTCTCCCCACCTGTAGTGAATGGTCGAGATCACAATGAAAAATGTAATTTTTTAGGCAATTTTTTTCTCCCCTCAGTCCTTTTGTCGGTGGCACTATATTTCACCTGGAACAATTATCATTGTCTTTGGCACCTTTGGGTGCGGTTACATACAGTTCAAGGATTTTTGCTTTCCAGATTTTTACGCCTCGCTATTACGCGAATGCTATTGTTTCAATCAATAGTCTCTTTGTGTCCGTAGTAAATTGAGCAAATTTTATAATATATACGGAGTTCATTTCAGTATAAAATAAGTTCGTGTTTTGTTTTAGAAAATAGGACCGACAAACAGAAAAATAATTTTCAAACATATTTTTGTACACTTATAAATCTAACGAAATTAAAATAGAATCATTAATCATTTACTTGTATACATTAAGTATATAGTAAAATAAAGTTACAAAACAATCTTGCAAATATTAATTACGAAAACCATGTTATAAATTGTTGTTAGGAAATTATTAAAAGAGAGATCTTATTCCAACATTAATTATAATTGTCTATGGAAATAAATTACATATAGTTCACAGATCCCGAACAAAAGCGTATTGTAAATGCTAAACAAATTGCACGAAATTTAATAAAATTTTCCAAACCTAGTAATAACTAGCTCAAATTCAATCCACCCCGCGTATTGTAAGCCTTACAACATTTCAAATTTGCTCCAATAAAAGAGTTGGAACCAATTGATTTATAACTAATATTAGTAATATACCGATCATTAAAGAGGGAGAAAATTAGGATTTAGAATCTATTAAATTTGGACTATGATTTACGGCTCGCGATAAATAATATCGACACGCATTGACAACACGTCCGCTTTTGTCGTTAGTTTTTCAAACCATTAAAAATCCTATCAATGAGTCCTATAAAAAGTCCGGGACATAAAAAGCTGAAACATTCCGTCTCTTTTTAACCTTTGTGTTCCATAGCAATAAAAGTTAGTTAAAAATGAAATAGCAACAAAAATGTGCACGCGTTACAAATTTCATTAAACAAGCAAATAAATTGCAAACCGATAAACGCCATTGTTAGTAGGTGGGTAATGTTGATTTATATGAATATTCATATCGTTTTTCAATTGTAATGTATGGTGTTTGTAATTTATTTGATAATGAAATATGTTTTTTGCGCTGTACGTTGAAGTAATATAAAACGGTCGTCATTAATGGCGATATGCCAACTAGACGCGATTAAATATTTTATTACACTTTTTACCATCGTACCTACTTAGAATAGTATTTTTTTATGTGGCTGATAGATGGCGTAGATGTAGTATTCATTTGTATATTCCTCTTTATATATTTTCTATTTGATAATCCACAAATATATACAATCTTAGCATCGTAAGTGTTAAATACGAAGCTTCTATCTCCCAAAACTATCTGCGATTTTAGTATTTTATATACTTATTTCCTAAATATATAAATAAAATGGCATTTTTTCAGTTTAAATACATTTAAGTTAAAGCAGAAAAAATAAATATCTCTGTTTTTTTATTTACTTTCTTTGTTTCTTGACTTATAAAAAAATCATGTCATTGCTAAATGACAAGAATCTGCGGAAGTTGCAAGTTCAAATCTTTGAATGTGTTTCGTATAGTGGTGCCACCTAGTTACATTGGTGTCTAACTACAAACGTACAAACATCCTTATGCTACAAGACAATACTGCTCTAATTAGTTTTTTTTTATATATATCCCACAACTGACATGCTTGGCCTAGACATGTTTTAGACAGCTTGGAATATATCTTAACAAAAAATACATGTGAGCTATATACGAATTTACGATTGATTCCCACGAATAAATGTCTAAAAATACGTATATTAATTCAGTTGGTTTTCCCTTTTTTTAACTTTCCCACTCCAGACATATATTAGTTTGTCCCGATGAAAAATATGTGTGAACTATACCAATTTCCCACTTATTCTCACGAAATTTTTACTTTTAAAATTTACCCATATTGATTTAATCTTACTCATATTACAAGGGCGAAACTTTGTAAGGTATCTCTTTAGTAGTAGGTAACTCCTGGAAGTATGTCGCTAATATTTGGCACAGACATAGTTTATGACCTGCATTAAAACATAGGATACTCATTAACCTAGTGAACGTGTAAAAAGCGGGTGGAACTGAGGTAATAAGCTGGCACTCCATATCTAATTGTTTCAAATAATGCTTAACGACAAATTTATTTTTCTTTACTGATAACGATACTAATACTGTTAATACGAGCATAAATGTAATGTTGGAAATATTTGTACACCGTAACGTAATAAAATAATAGCAAATTGCCGCAGTTGCCATCTGCGATAGACGACTTCCTCTTACGAAGACTTGCTTACTTCACAATTTTTTAAAGGTTCCTTTAATTTTGAAATGCAAATCGCTGTGCAGTCCTACATTTGTATGTTGTTTTACTTATACAAAAAGGTTTAATTGTATTTTACGAGTCTGGGTGTGTTAAGAGAGATATACTTATCCGAAGCGTTCCATCTTAGTCCTCAAAGGTTTAAAGCATCTGTGGCTGACCTTAAGAAATAATCTGATAAAGCCTATATAACATCAGTCCTACCTAAACTTATTCACAGATGCGTTGCTACTCCTCAGGACTAAGGCGTTTCAGGACTAAGCCTCGGATAGGTACATACCTATGGGTAAGGCGACATCGCCTTACCCTTATACCTTTTAGACCAGGACACAGCAGCGCATTACACTGCTATTGTTAGGCAGAAATAAATGTGGAGCTGGTGCTTCCGCAGTCGAACCTCGAAGAACAAGAGTTCTACCACCTTGAAGTGGCATGCATGTTGATGACCGCAGAGGGTGTTGATATTTGGATAGTCCGCTCCATTGTTTCATAGCGTGTACGCGGTAATCCTAAATATAATTAAGATAGAGTAGCGTTTACAATAATTCGGGATTTTACCTGAAATAAAGACCTAAAAAAATTATAATTATTATAAAGATATTACTAAGTGAACGTACTATCGAAGTGGATTTAAACATTTGAAAAAGTCTATACAGTTATGCTTTTAAATGACAGTTCCATGTTATATCGTAAAAGAAAGCATACTCCTGCATATTGTGAGACATTTTCAAATCGCAGACAAACATTCATTTAATATATTTGTGTAAATAGATAAAAATGTACAACAGTGTTATAAAATTGCCAGTGCTTGTGTTCTTGCATTTTTCTAAGCTGTTACGTTGTAGATCAATTTCAAATCGAAACGTAGACGGTTTCACCACGATACGTTTACAGTTCAAACCGTTTAATTTCAACCTTATATTTAACATACGTTGAATGTTTGTGAACACGTATGTTTGTTGCGCGGTGCAGTGTGTCATGTCTAAAAACGATTCGTCGCTGAACAAACAAGCTTTTTAAATGCTACCTAACTTGTCTTTTTTATATCGCCATTTGAATATTTCCATCGTTTCTGTGTTCGTGACACGACGCGGCACCGGGATCACGTGAGAGTTATTTATAAAGAAAAGCGGTGTATCGATGATATAGCGTTATTTCCAATTTAATGATTGCTAATACCAAATCGGGCCCGTCGGCACGTCAACGCTCGTATTAACCCGTACCGCTATGCCTTGATTGATCCAGCAGTCTTAATGTCTAATTCTAATACTCATTATCGAACTACCCACCAAAATTTATACCAGTGGGCACGATCGGTAATAAGAATTAATTCATAGTCTACAATATAATATCTTGGAACGATGTAATCTTGTATAGTTTCGGTTTGACCGGGAGGAACCACCGCCACATCTATGTCAGGGAGAAGCAGTTCTTGCTTTTCGGTGGAAAGGTGTGATTGCCGCTTTAATATAAGATGACGAATGAAGATCGTAAGCTTCATGAATAGCTACGCATCTGTGATTGATTTCAGACAGAACCCCTGCTTTATATGAGGATGCTCACAGATGTTTATGGGATGTGACCATTTATTACCAGGTAGAGTGCATGCTCGTTTGCTTCTTCAAAATTTTAAATAATAGTGCATCTTGCTAGCTAAGTACTTGGGAATTCACAGAATGAAAAATATACTTTCATTATCAGAAGTGTTTATCTAGGATTAAAACCCGTGTCAGGGTGCGAATTATAGATATTCGGGAGGAGCAATTTCATAACAACTTCCAAAGACAATGAAATTGCCTTTTCATCACATTGCTTAAACTAAAGGGTAACAAGAATAAACTACAGTAACAATAACATACACCCGTATCAATCACACGAACAGTATTCAAAATATTAATGTCACGTTAAATACAAACACTTAAAAAAGAACAATAAACCACCCCTTAGCTATAAACAACAGCTTCTGAAAGGTTTAACCGCAAACACTAAATAAGCCATATCGCGCACCATAAACAACTGGAAAAAAACTGTTGAAAAAACTTCATCAACAAAAGTGACGACGAAAAAACGTCCCCGATCACATGCAAATGTCACCGCGCGACTCCTCATTACCGCGCCATAAAACCATAACAACTCTCATTACGAGTACAATTAAAAAAAACGCCACTCCCCACTCGGTGAGTGTGACGAAAACCGCTTACGGTGCACCCACATAGTTATTCTCTACAAAAAAAAAACGAGGGCGCCACCGTCTTATGCAAAAAAGTTCTTACGTATTCACCCCTCGCGAATTCTTTTTTTAATGAGCACTCGTAGTTTTTTTACGCAGTTGTTTTGACGGATTGCAATCTAGCCACTAATTGCTTTTTCCTCCTTGGGGTGAGAGTTTCACCTCGCGAAATTACATTTTATTAATTGAATAATATTAATGATACTTCCTTCGGGCGATCAATCTTTAATGACGTTTTTATTCGTCGTCACGAGAGTGACGGCACTCGCCTCTTCAGAGCACTCCGAGTAGCTTTTTTCTAACGACCACGATCGATGTTAATTACGTATCTAATGGCTCCCGTGATACACTTCCATTAATAATATGTCGGACGACATCGTCTGCTCTACCAAGATTTAATAACTACACATCGCGCGAGATTAATAGTGCATCTGTGGCGTGCGTTATTATAAAAATGTGTACCGTAGCGCTATTAGAGCGAGTTTCCATAGCTTCCGATCTCAACGCCGCTTTCGAACGGCTTGCTTTGTTCCAAACCAAAAAATAAATTGTGGATTATATATCCCGACGTGACGCGTATTAGTTTTAGTTACAATAATCACAAGAGAATCGAAATTACTCATTATTATGCAGTACTTCATCTGTGTGAATTTAAATCAAAAATTGCGACAGCTGCCACGTGGTCGGCGCGCGAATTGTCAAAAAGTTTATCTACGGCGAACTATATATACGGCTAAATAAACCTTAATTCTTCCCCGGACGTATAGAACACGTATTGTTCTCGTTCGCTATTATTACTGCTCTTTATTTAAGCGTTTCATTTATTATCATAACGATTTTTTCGCGATAGATCCGCGCGTCGGTATAATTTCTTTTGTTCCGCACTCCGATATTGTTTCGTTTTTTTGTTGTTTTTTATTGCGTCGCGGTGTAAGCATGGTGTAGCGTACGGGTGATTTATTCTCCCTTTCGGGTAAAACAACACCCGTGCGAGTTACTATTAGCTGGGAAACGTAATATCTAATTACTATGTTCGGGCACGTAGCACATAACTTGTGTTTCCTTCCACTGATGTGGTTTATGGAATTGGTCGCTCATATTTCGGCAGTTTCTCCGCGCTTACCTAGTTTCTCACTGTCTCTATGGATACACGTTCCCGTGTAATCTGATCTTTATTTAATTTAGTCTCAACTTTCGAAGTATCTTATTTATAAAAAATTCGTAACCGACGCGGCCTACGCAAATAGAAGACGGGTGAATTTTTTATGTCTCCCTCCCTAGAGACGATGGTTAATGTAGGGAATTCTAAATTCAATCATCTCAAACAAAGGAATTCTCTCGCGCAGCTAAATGGCGTTTTTTAATCGGATATTATAATTAATGTTTCTTTTGTCGCGTGCTGACGTGCCCTCGCGCGAACAATAGGATTTCTAATAGAAGGAGATATAAATATTTTTTTCTCAGAAACAAGAGGCTACCTGCGATAAAACAGGCGACAGTCCCGCTGGAGACGAATTAAATTAGAATATTAATCAAAAGAAGTTTGGAGCGTAATGGATCTGGATTTAAAATGAGATGAAACGGTATTATGATATTGTAAGCATATACTAATTTTACTTGACCTCTAGTCTATTGTAGGTAGTCATGACCCGTTCGCAAAACTTGAATAGACGTGAATTTTTTATCAAGCAAACGAGATAACCCTCAGCCCTCGGCGAACCCTTCCTATCTCCGAACAAAAACAGTAATAGTGAAAATGTATAGTATTTTTTTAGTTGTGGGTATAAGGAGAGCAATAAAAAACTGCATTATATCATGGTACCCTCCCTTCATTATGTGTCGCAAGGATCCTACATGTGTGCGTGCGTTTGTACTTATTCGGACATTAGAGAATGTTCATGTGTGTTTTAGTAATCCGCTACTCAGAAACATCTCATGTTTTGTTAAGGCGTAGAAACTTTCATTTCACCATTTCTTTCGAGGTCATTTTTTGATTTGCTAAATGACAAGTTAACTTTTTATTATAGTATGCCCACCTGATGGTAAGTGGCTACTGCCGCCCATGGACATCTGTAATTAGCCCTAGATAAGATAAAAGTCTCACCCAAGATTAGCCACAGATGCGTTTCTACCTCTGAGGACTATGATGTAATGCCTCGGAAAAGTATGTCTCTCTTACCACACCTTTTAGACCAGAACATAACATCGCATAACACTACTGTTATTAGGCAGAAATAGGTGTGGCGGTGGTGCCTCCGGAGTTGAACCATGAAGAGTTCTACCACCTCCAAACTTTAAAAAAATAGTTTTATAAGGACTACCGTTTATGTGTAAATAATATTACTTATTATACTCATAAAGTGGTAAAACGTATTAAGGTCGACCAGGGAGGTACCACCGTAACACCTATTTCTTGCGTTTCGCTGGAAGGTTGTGGGTTCCGGCTAACTTTTTTATGAGGTGACCATCTTAAACCTCCAAAGTAGAAACGCGTCTTTAATTAACTTCAGATGTAACCCTTACTCTGTATCATGTTGCTTACAGATGTCCATGAGCGGTAGTGACCGCTTGCCATTAGCTGGACTGCATGCTCGGGTGTTACTTCCAAAGTATAAACAAGTAAACATATTTTTTTCCTTAAGTATATAAGGAAAAAATATACATTTACTTTTATAAGTAATTAAATATATTTTTTCCGCCCTTAAGTACCCTAAACTCATTCGGGCAACGCGTTTCTCTTTCAACATACTTTTAATTAAGCACAAGAGTAATAAACGTAAATATCTAGAATTAAAAACTATAAAAAGTATGAAATTAACCAAATGTCACCATGTGCGTTATTTTGTTCGTGTTACGATCAGCGTTTTTTAATAAAATCGATACACACCCTACCGTAACCAAACCGACACAAAATTAACGCGGATGCATGGTAAGCCATTTCTACCGTTGGCTACGATTGAGCGACATGCGATAAAAGTACAGATTTAAAAATATAAGTTACATATACGATACCACATAACATCACTATAAAATTATTTTTTTCAATTAAAAATAATTACATACATCTATGTAATTATTTTTAATATCTAATATCCTACCACTTCGTAAAAATTCTTACGTTACGGAGTTTTATGAAAGGATTTGTAAGGACATAGCGTAAGTCAAAACTGTATCTTTACTTGATATTAATTATTATTTCATAATACACGTTAAATTCTCAAATAGACCATTGAATCGGAGCTAATTTGAATTTTTTTACTTATATTGCAAAATTAATATTAACACGTACTTTACTAGGCTTTTAGGTATACTTCACTCGTGATTCCTGACTCCTTATTTCGCTCGCTCTCGCTCGTAATTCACTCGTCCTCGCTCCACGCTATCAGTAGCGAAAGTGCCGTAGAGTAGACTTATTTCTCATTGCAATTAAACGAATGCGCTTATAAATTACGCTTTGTGTCCCTCGTATTGATTCATGCCCTTTTTTCAGAAGCCATTAAAATAACGACTCGGGATTGTAGCTGCCGTAAATCGCATCGGCGAATCGGTAATATTTTTTGGGTTAATACCGGTTTTTTTGAAGTTCTCAATAAATTAAGGCGACAAATATTTTCATACTTTAGGTAATTTTACACGTCTTTTTTAGATCATAGTCTTATGACCGGAATGATATAATGTGTGCTAACGCACATTACGACAAGTGCGTCAGACCTAATATTAATATGTTTTTGCAATATTTAGACGATTTTTCGATCAGGCAATTAAATGCCAGCAAGACCAGCCAGCAAGCAGACCACGAGACCAAGTACCACGAGATTTGTAGAATGTACAACAAAACTGAATACCACTGTAAAATAACCCTCTTTAATTTTTTTTTACGCATCTCCTATATTATCTACTTATCTGCACATTGGTTACCGTTCTTACATTTAATTCATTTGAAATTTAATACAAAATCTACTATTCACGGAAAGTCCAGTTCAAAAATTAACAAAGTGGCCATAAAAACGACCCAATAAACAATATAACATTAAATTCTAGTAAAACAAATAGGCATTAAGTCCGAGGCCGTATCGCCATTCTGAGCCATAAAAATAATCAAATATATTCGTTCCATCTCATTTGGCGGCGTCTTAAACGATTTCTCTCGTCCGACCTTTATTACCGAAAACATAACTCCTCATTTTCTTTTTTATCCCCTACTCGCAGCTAACGTGCGTAGGGGTTGCTGCCATATTTTTATGTATCCTTAAGGATTTCGACTCATCTAAAACGCCCTTAAGCTCCGTATATAAAGACGCTGTTATTAACGTGATTGCAATGACTTCTAAAGAATATTGGTAGGGTAATAGATATTGGTATAAAAAGTATATTTAGTAGGATATGTTAGTCTTATCAATTTATTTAATAAGTAATTTACGTGCGTTCTCATAGACCCATTTAAAATTCTTAATATATATATGATCGTAAATTTTTGACTTTAAAACGTAAATTGTAATGATTTCATGTACAATTTGCAATTATTCAGTTGAAATTACCGGATAAACCGTTTATTTCAATTGAAATATTATATAATCTAGACCGTATAACAGCATTTATTATTATTATTATTATTTATTTATTATAGTATGGAAGTAGCAAACGAGCATGCAGCCCGTCTGATGGTAAGTGGCTACTGCCGCCCATGGACATCTGTTATCAACCCTAGGTAAGATCAAAGTCTCACATAAAGTTAGCCACAGATGCGTTGCTACCCCTGAGGACTAAGATGGAACGCCTCGTAAAAGTATGTCTCCCTTACCACACCCTTCAGACCAGAACACAACAGCGCATTACATTGCTGTTATTAATCGGAAATAGGTGTGACGGTGGTGCTTCCGGAGTCGAATCGCAAAGAGTTCTACCACTTTCAAAATTATATTATAACCTTATTATATAGTCATTATATATTTTTTTTAATTTTCGGGAGGATGATTTATTTAAAAGACCGATTTATAGAGTCGGTCGAACCTAGTTGGCACTACCATTATTGAAATACTGTTTTTTGAATTTTGCAACACTGTTCTAGAAATATCGGTTTTTATTCATTTTTACATAAGATAAGATAATGTCTTTATAACTTAGCTGTTTTGCATTGAAGAGTCATTAATTTAAATCCCACTCTATGCAAAACAGTCGTTTTTATCTTGACGTTCAAATAAATTACCTATTTTTTTTTATTCCATATGAAAAATCATCTTTGTTGCTCTTCATTTACTATTTATTATGTTAACAGGAGCCCTAAGCTATACCTATACTACAAATCGTCCAACTTCCCAACACGATTTAAAATTTCCAATAAGACAAGGCAAAAAAATTCATGTAACCAAATAGTATATAGGAATGATAAAAATATATTAATAAAGGCTCATTATGGTTAATGTTAAAAAAACTTCCGATCATAATTTCTAGTGCTATGCAGATACAAATACATGGATATACATAACTACCCACTAATAACTACAAAATATCATCTTAGTGAATGACATTGCCTAGAGCCGTATATCTACTTTATCTATTTAAGAAATTGATCTAACGAACGAGCTTGCAGTCCACCTGATCACTCCCACTCACACCTGTAAGCAATTTTATATGGATCAAGGGTAGTATATGATATTAGTTACAGATGCATTGCTACTTATGAGGAGGAGGCAGCTGCTGAAGTGGTGGAAGGCAACGTACGAACCGCTTTACGCTAGAAATAGTTGTGGCGCTGACACTTCCCCAGGCTAACCATATTTATTTATACCACCTTGCAAGTTACAATATATCATAAAATCAATGTACGTCATAGGCATACGATCGTCCAAAACGATACTCTGCTTACTGAAGACTTGTAACCATAAAACGTTTTTAAAAAACACAGAAAACTGTTGAGTACTCTACAGAATGGTAGCAAGATATTCCCCCACGAAACATTTCCTTCGAAAGCTGACAGAATACATAATAACATATTGTTTCATTTGCGCGAAGTGCGTATATATAAAGTGTTTTATCTGTGGGAGCGCACATATTGTGAGGGGACGGGAATTTTTCCTCGTCTAATGCGGTTAATTTCCTTTTTCCTTTTTATTTATAGTAATCCCTTTATAAGGTGATTACGGAAATGTGTTTTGTGGACGTAAAGAGCGCAGCGTGGCGCCCTGCACGTAGCGTTTCGTAAAAAATAATAAATGTAAGAATAAATCTGTCTTTTGCAATACTTTATGTCTAATAGGATTATCTTTAACTTTTGTTCGTGGGGATGTGATAGAATTTCCAATTGCGGTTGGATTTATATGAGAGCTAAGTCAACAGTGCATTTCATATTAACCCAATAAGAATCTCGTATATCTCAAATAACATTTCGAAATTTTCAGTTAGGATAATTTGATAGTAGCTTTAAGAATTTCGACATCTTAAAATACTTCTACTACTCTTCTGCTATATAACTACACTACAGACTATTAATTAATTAAATTTCTTTTTAAATAACTTTCAGATGTTTGCAGTTCTACTTTGGAACTACTAACTTGTGTGTTTTTTATGAAAACACATATTGCAAGTCATTTTTTTTTTCAAATTAAAAATGGTTTGCCTGTTTAAATTAATAAATTTAAATAAACAAACAAAAACGAAGCCTTGGCTGCTCTGTCGAGTCCTTTCACTGTTCCCTACCTTACAGCCAAGTGTAATGCGACATGCAAAATAGATCAAAAATTTTGTTGTTGAAGAAAAAAATACTTTAAGACTAAAAACATATAGCCAAGTAAATGTTAAACTAATGCCAGTCTCCAAACCCGAGCAGGATGGATGCGGACGAATGACGCGTCGGGACTACATAATATGTCCTTGATAAGATCATACATATTTATGTATGACGGGAGCGAGCGCGCTAAAAAACAACCTTAACATGTCACTATATTAACGCGCGTCGTTCCGTACGTTTTTTTGGGGAAAGTAATAAAATAAAAATTGAAAGAACGTTAGGAAGTGATGGTAGAGCAATTTCTAAATCACATTTTTTTATTAAACCCCCAAAACCTACTCCGAAGAATGTTAAAATAACCGGCTGAAACTATTGCGTTTTTCTGTTATCGTAATATTTTTCATGAAAACATAACCATATTCATACCTACATAATATTATTTAAAAATTAAGATATTTTTATTACTTTCACGGTGTAAAGCGTGCGAGTCTTAATAAACACATTTTTTCATTCATTATTATAACTAGTAATTCCTACATCACGCTAATAGATAGCGTTACATTGAAAGCCGAATTATAACAGAAAAAAACGTCGCAACCAATTAGGACACAAGCAATACCCACTTAAATGTCCCCCTTTCCATAACCTAACGGTAAACAAAAGCAGATAACCCAAAAGAACAAAACCCTAAATACTGTTCAGTGATACGCCACTCGGTCGCGTACATTTTTATCAGCGCCGCGTCTCAATAAATCAGGTTCGCATTCGTGTACGGAACGCTTGTTATTTTTCTCGGGTCCCGTTGCACGACATTGACGCGGAACCTTGACCCAATGATAGGAACTATTCGTTGTATTTTGAGTTTCCCGGCCAGCCAGCCCGCGCGTGGCTTCCTGATCAATCCGCTCAAACATTCACATTCTAATGTCAGAATTCTGTTTGTTTGAATTTCAATTGTGATTCTATTGCGTCGTTTCGTTACATTTTTATGCAGCTCTATATGTCTCACGTATAACTTAAGGAACCTTTTTATGGAAATTAACAGCGAACTGAGTTGCAATCTAATGTACACTTCAAGAAAAATTCAAATAGGACATCTAATAGTATATGACGATAACTAAACACGCTTTCTACACTCATAGCCCTACACTAGGATTCTCCCCCGCGTCGCAGGTGCCATGGACACACAAAGACGAACACACAAACACCCAGACCCAGAACAGAAACCTAAACTCATCATTCAGATTTCCGCCCGGCCGGGGATCAAATCCGGGACCCACCGCGTGCCAGACCGGTATGGTGACCGCTCCGCCACGCAGGTCGTAAACTTCTAGTCCATTGTTTTAAGGAATGATTCCACATATGTTATCTTCAAAGTAACAACGTAACCTACACATAAACGGAGAGAGCAGATCATAACAACTCGTACCGATATAAATATTTAATTCGGTTCGTAGGCAAGGAAATAGAAAACTGTAATCCTACCTCATCAGAAACCGCTCCCCTCTCTGCATATAATTGCATTTTTTCCCGTAAAAAATGCTTTTCGCCCCGAGCGCTGATTTACGCATACAAGGTGTGCAATAATAATGCTGTCTAAGAAAATGTTTTTGAGTTTATCGTGCGCTAACAAAAACGGACGAAAGACCATAATATAAGGTACATTTTCCTTTACGATAAACTGTATTTACGAAGAACGTTGTGTAAAGAAACTGTTTGGGGAGTCCCGCCACTCACGACCCTCTTTTTAGGAGCAATTTTTCCAGCGCCTTCTTAATTGTGTAAAAACTTTCGAGCTTAAGTAAAGATGCTTGGGTAATATCGTAAAGATGTAAATGTTTTTACGAAAATGCTATGTTCATCTATATGTATGGCTATTTAATAAAAACTAGACTTCAACTTGGCTGAACATTGCATATATTGATAAAAAAGGAGTTTTGGGTACTGATAATAAGTAATAGATATTACTAACATTTTTAGATTTTTTGTTTGTCAGTTTTTCTGTGTTTGTAATTGCATCAAACTATAACTACTTAATTTAATTCAAAGCATAGAAAATAAATTTATAGTAGACTAACTATATTTTCAACTTGTACCTTCACACACACACACACACACACACACACACGCTTTCTACACTCATAACCCCACACTAGGAATTTCTCCTGTGTCGTGGGTGCCATGGACACACAGACGAACACACAAACACCCAGACCCAGAAAAGAAACCTAAAGTCGTCATTCAGATGTCTGTCTGGCCGGGGATCGAACCCGGGACCCACTGCGTGTCAGACCGGTATGGTGACCGCTTTGCCACGTGGGTCAGATATAGATATCTACCATAGAGCATTTAGTACCATTATAATTCCATATATTTACTACCATTTATAATAGATTTTCTTTCATTAAAATCCATCTAATGAAGAATTTTATTTAACGATATATATATTTATATGCACCGATTTTTATTAAATTTAGTTATTAAATTGTCATGTACAGGTAAAGTTTAATAAAAATTTGAAAGCCATGTACTTATACTAGAACAAAGGTCTTTTCAATGTAGAGTAGGTACTACAATTTGCAAAGCACGATTCAATTCGTATACATTCTGGTTAATTGGGTGTTTTTTCCTCTGAAATTCTTATTAGATACCATTAAAAGTTACTCATAGCATCTCATACTATAATTTTATATCAGAAATTAAAAGTTACCAAGCAGGTCCAAGATTTCCGTAATAAAAATCAGATTTGGTTGCCTTATTCCGGACAATGACTTTCTTTAACGCAGTCGTTATTAAAAATATACCCGCTGTTCCCCTTCAAAGAAAGTTGACTCATAATACAGGCCGGCATAATTTTTCCCTTAAAACTTTTTGATTAGATAAAATAATGGGGAGGTGGAGACGCTCGCGGCGATGCGCCAATATCAGCTATTCTAATTGTTGTTTTCTCCGATGCTTCTTTGTAATTCTAAAATACCTTTTGTTTGCTTTGTATTATTAAGATTTTATAAATAGCTACTCTTACTTATAAATTTATATAGTGTACCTTTTATTATGTACAGTCAATTATTACATTAGATATAATGTTTGGCATATAAAAGCGAAAGAGTACCTACTAACTTTTGACTTAACACCACAGAGCCTAAGCCAATACAGCTAGAAGGTTGAAATTTGAACAACATGTTATTTTTATGATATAGATATTTTGCAAAGTTATAAAGCCAGTATGCTTTGACTGGAGAGGTACCACCGTCACCTCTATTTCTAGCATATAGCGTTTCGTTGGAAGGGTGTGGATGCCGGGTAAGTTAATTCATGGCGACCATCTCAGGCCTCTCGAGTGGTAACGCATCTGTGATTGACTTCAGGTATTTTGTCTACGGGCGACAATAACCACATACCATCATGTGGACTGCATACTCGTATGCTACTTCGAATTCATAACTTTGTACGTAATACATAAATAACACATTAAAATGTTAACACTACTAAAAGTATATAGTATACTCATAGTTTAGATAAGTTGAATACATGTTTTCTACTTGGTTGGTTTTCTAAATGGTCTTATTGGAATCCTTTCTAATTAATCCCGTTTGAAGTTTGAAAATCAATTGCAACAACCCCTTTCTTTCCTTTACGAAGTAGTCCCCTGATGAACAAGATTGAAAAAACATCGACAGTTGATCTTGACATCCTTTTAAAGCACTGTGTTTGGTGGTTACTTGCATTGATTGGATTTAGTTTGTTAGGACCGCTTCTGTTTACGGCGCACTTATTTACACATGTTCAAAGTTATTTTATTATTGTACACCACGTATGTATAGATGCGAGTTAGATGTAAGTGGTAAATTTAAGATACTAGTATGTGTTAACCTATTTTTTATACAATCAAGAGCAGATTTAGATTATTTTATAGACTCAATAGGTATCTACTAATATTTATTTAAATTTACATGAAAAGTTTACGAAGGTATAATGATGTTGTTTATGCATGAATCGAGATGAAATGTTTGTGTCATATGTAAATAAGTGTGATTTTTACAATCTCATCCAAAATACAACTTATTCCCGCGGCTCGTCCCGCTTCGATTATTATAACCACGGTAATTAACATCCTATGTGTTATTCTAGATCATCTGTGAAATCCGAACAGTAATTGTTGCATTAAAGAGTAACAAACACACATACATACTCACAATACCTACACTTAATAGAGACGTGCATATTAAAATAGGTGGTAAATAAAATAATCGCAATTATATTACTACAGTCTACCAGTACATAATATTAAAATAAATACTACATAACAAATATTTTACACGGAATATTAATGATCACGTAGCGATCGATCGAGAACTTGGCAACACTCACGAGTCCATACCGCCTTCATATTTATATTCCGCAGTCAATCCAAACTCTTAACTTCCGAAACTTCGTACAGCCGCAATTTCCTGCAGCCATAACAAATTGCGATAGCATTTTTTGACAAAAGTACAATAACTCCCCGAAATCTAAAATGTCAACGGCATTATGAGGTTCTGTTTAGGGCTGTCCCCTTTTTTTCAATTTAAAGCGTTTGACAAGCGTCGATAGCAGCGATGGCCTTTACACAATGCGTTTTCAATAAGATTGGTTACACTACACTAAGCAATGCAATCAATCAAAATTGCGTCGCTTGGCCGACTCCAGCACGCCAGTGTGGGCGGCACAATGCCCGTTGTAAAATGTAACAGTCGTATTTTTTTAATTAAACAAAATAACATAATATTATAATATAAAAGTTTTAATATAATTTGTCAATTATGTGTTTTTAGCATAACAAACATTCGTCCTGAGACTGTAACAAGCGTCTCTCCCCTATTTAACCATCTTGGTAGATGAGAGAAGTTTTTAAATTTTTAGTGCTCACGTTTTGTGGGAAAGTTGTCCAAATTTCTTTTTTAATGCTCACGATAGGTAAGCAAGTCAAAAGGGATATACGTAAAGAAGTCCTGGGATAATTTTCATGCTAATAGTCCACTAGTTTAAACTGTACATTGTCTCTCAGTCAATGTGAATTTTGTTAAGTAAACCCCAATAGAAATAGTTAGCCATATTTTGTTTCGTAATTAATCAACTCGTAGAAATTGTGACATGTCACATTATGTTATGACATTATTTTTTACTTTTTACCTTTAACATTGATATTATAGACAAAGTCAATATCAATTAAAAGTTACATAGAAATATATACATATAAATAAAATTGAAGTGTCTGTTTGTAATATCAAAATAACAGCTTTTTATCAAATTCATATGGAAGTATATACGATACTGATAACAAAACATCAATTACTAAAATTTTTTACTATCTGTTTGTCTGTCTATTTGTTCCGGGTAATCTCTAAAACCGCTGGACAGATTTTGACGGGACTTTCACTGATAGATATCTGATGTTATAAGGCTACTTTTATTTTAGAAAATGTAATTAGGGTTCCGCACAAAAAATGAAAACCTAAGAACCGCGCGCGCTCTACGCGCACGCAGCCACCGTCACTGCCGCTAATATCAGTTGTTATCTGTCATCTCTAAAATAATGCTATAATGTTTAAATTGTATAAAATTCAAATGTATATTTAATGAAAATACAGTATTTCACACTCTTAATATCTAGGATAAATATCTGGATGGTATAATATGCAAGTTTTTCTAATGGAACAGATATAAAACGCAGTAGATAAATATATACAGACACATTTTTAATAACTGATCATACGTTAAGCGACGCAATCAATCAAAACCGAGACGCCTGATCGCCGCAACATAGCTCTACCGTTAGAAAATTTAAACCCTTTTTACAAAGCTGATTATTTACATAACAAATTATAAACGCGCAGTTTAAACCTTGTTTTCAATGCTTCGGAAATAAAAAGTATGAGTAGTTAGTCTTTTCATACTACGAAAAGTTCCGTAAAAAGTGTCGTCACACGAGATTGGGTGATTTTGCTCTCAAAAGATCAATTTGACATGATTTGATAGCAATGTCCCGTTATTTTAAAATTGTACATAGATAAATAAAATTTACATACACTAGATATTGTGAAGGGTCATGGGTGCCACGTACATACAAATGATACGCTTTCTACACTCATAGTCCCACGCTAGGATTTTCTCCTGTATCGTGGGTGCCATGGACACACAAAGACGAATACACAAACACCCAGACCCAGAACAAAAAC
>MOOZ01000001.1:22963-41112 GCA_002930495.1 Cecropterus lyciades | reverse complement strand
TATAAGTACGTGGGTCACCAAAAAACGCTTTGCGAGTTCGTCCCGTCCTTTTGTTCTGTATCGTACGTATTGTACGATACAGTATTCTACATTATTATATCTGTATTGTACGTATCCTGATAACCACTTTTTTATATTCGTTCTCAAACATTCCCAGTTTAAACGATACCTATACAGTCAAACTTTCTTAAAATAATAATAATAACTGCGTCGACTAATGGAAAAAACTAACAAAGATCAACGGTCAGCATTCGTGGTCCCCTATTTATAAATCACATCCGCACTCCTTGTAAATTCACCTTCACCCACCCTCCCGGAGTTCAAAGAGTGCGCCGGCCGGGGCAATGTCCAAATTATAAATTCGCATTAGATCGGACGCGCACGGTTCGTTTACCATTTCATT
The DNA here is from genome assembly GCA_002930495.1 of Cecropterus lyciades. Lineage (NCBI taxonomy): Eukaryota > Metazoa > Arthropoda > Insecta > Lepidoptera > Hesperiidae > Cecropterus > Cecropterus lyciades. The sequence goes on along the minus strand of MOOZ01000001.1, from coordinate 40,709 downwards.
TTGGTTCAATATCGCCACTCTACTTTGTTCCACACACACCCTTCCCCCGCCTCCCGCGCCTTAAGATGCCGGGAAATATCTGCGTTTTAAGCTATATTTCTTTCATCCCTCATTTTTGCAGTTCGTAGCAATCTGAAATCCAACACGTCCCCCGCAGGGGGGCCCTCCTCGGGTGGCACCCCCCTACGTATTCTTGTACCCGGATAAAAAAAAGCGATATCTATTTATAAAATGTACGCGTGTACGTGTGTGGACGGATTAGCGTGTGTGCGCCTCGTATGTGTGCGTTCCCGCTCATTTGCAAACCGTCTCCCGAGATAACGTCCTCCAGTCGGTTATCCCGCTCTTATTGCCTCCTCCTTTCCTTGATTGCTACGTATGTGGAAAAGTTTTGAGCTTCTTTCCTGATGGAAATTGATTTTGTCGCGAAAACGAAAAAAGTTATAATACCTCTTATTCTTACGTGCTCCCGTAATATGGAAACAAGTCAAAATAAAAAGTAAATTGTGAGCATCAACTCCGTTGACAAATAAGATTCAATTTAATCATCTAAGTAAGTTGTAAACAAGAACGCAAACGGAGGTAAACTAAATAACTTATAGATATAATTAATCTACATATAAATGAAATTCAAATTGTTTGTCATTTGAAAAAGCTTTCTTTCTCCTAAAATTATACTAAAACCTAATAAATATTTTTTTCTCCGTGTTTAGTATAGCGAACATAGAACGCTTCAACCTATTCAAACAGTGCTACCACGTAAAAGGACAAGACCTCGCAAGGAGACATAAGCAGTCAATGAAATAGAGACATGAGCTGTACCAATTAAACGTTTGAACAGTCCACGTAAGCGTAAGCAACAACGCTCTAAATAAATAAATTGAAGCGTCTCGAACGCCCGCACTCACGTATGAACGTAATTATAAAAATCGAAGGCAACTTGAAGCCCGCTCCTTAGATCTCTCCCTCGCTCCCGCGGCGTCGTGCATTTTTTCGTACATATTAAACTCCCCCTCTCGCCTTCGCCCCGCGACTCCTCTTTTTAATCGATTTTCCCGACACAAGGGGTGAGTCCTCTGGGGTGAATGTAATTTTTTATGCGTTTTTTCCATCGAAGGAGACCGTCGCCGGAGGTGCCATTACGCCACGGCTTGTTGAGAATATTTTAATTATAAGGCATTAGCGCGTTTTATGATACCACTCCCGGAGTTTATAAATGATCGAGAGGCGAAGTAATTAAATATTTGAATGCGGTGAGATTTCCGCAGGGAGAAGAAAGTCGAGATAATGGACGCTCCACGCCGGTCGCGTTAATGCGTTGGATATAAAATTCGATGAAATTATTGTTTAATGGTCGATGAAATTGCGCGGAACTTGCTGTGATTGCCTGTTTCTTTTAAAAGTTTGCTTTTATTTGGTTATTTTACATTCGAGTATACGCTTGTAAAATAGCCATGAACTGTACATCGCTTATTTTAAAGTTGGTTAGTCTATAGGTAAATAACCACCTCCGTAGTTTTACTACTAACATATGTGTTTACGCTTCTATGTGTTGTGTCCAGTGTAACAAACATGATACAGTAAAAACATATGTGCGATGGACTCAAAACTTAAAACAAGACTTTGAAAACGTCTCTTTAATTACAAATTGATAACAGATGTTCTAAAACCAAATGAGGTGATCAGTTAACATCAGGTGAACTGTATGTCAGTTTGCTCCCGATACAAAAAATCTTATAAGCTTATCAAATAAGTAATAAATGGTCGTCTCATCTACACGAATCTAGTTAGGTCTAAATTCACGATAATATTTCGGAAAAATCAGAAGCTGTATATATTTTAGTGTAGACAACTGTTGCTGCGCATTGTTTTCGGTAATAAGTAAGTCAATTTAGAATAATATGATGTATGTCAATGTAATATTTGACCTTCACAGTATAACTTACCCATTATTACATTTTACATTTACAGTGGCAATATTCGTTCGTTCCTAAATGACAACTAGTCGGCCTTTCTTGTACTTTGTTCATGTGCACAAAATATTGAGTCAATATATTCTAACTTAATCATTGAGAAGGCCATGCACCGGTACGTCGATGCAGATGCTATCTTAAATTTGCTTATAAACTTAAAGTGAGGAATCAGGATCAATTTTCTCGGAGTCTGCCGGAAGTGCACATTTGTCGCTCTCGCTTGAGCGACTGCGCTTACTGAAAACTAATCGTTTCAGCCCTCGCTTTCAGCCCTGATTGATGGCGTTTGCTCGGCCACCGCCCACTACAGATTATCTATTAAGATTGTATGTCACAATGTTTGCCCGCCTTTAAATAGCTATGGAATGATCGGACAGTTTCTCAATCCACTTAATAATATTATGAGCATAAGCTGTAATCCATTATTCCCCACTGCTGGGCAGCGTCTCCCTAAAACTGCGAATTGAGACTCCAATACGGATTATCTATACTAAATATAAAAATGAGACGGTGGGTGTCTGTTTGTTACTCAATCACGCAAGAGCCACTGGTCCGATTTACATTAAATTTTACATGTTAGTAGCTTATGTACCTTGTCAACTTAAAGACTACTTTTGTTTTCAATATTTTGCACTATTTGATGACTGCATTATGCGACTGTACTATCTAATGAAGCATGGGTACTATAGTTAGTGATACATAAATAAAAATTCAATAATAATTACTTTAAATACACAATGATTACAGTAATATGGTAACTCAAGAAGCCCAGTGACATTCATTCATAAGTAGACGCCGTGACGTCAGTGTCATGCCTCTTAACTCGATTACTGTGGTAAGTGGGCACGGACAAAGCGGATCGTCGTATTAACACGCGCAACGCTCCCAAACGACCGATCACTACGTTTTCCTGACGGTGACGAAAATAGCAGTAAGCAGCTATTTTAGGGTATTTTTATCAAGGATAGTGATAAGAAATGTTTATATACTAACCTAATGCTATAATGATATGACTACTAGATGGAAAGTCGTAGAGAATACGTAAATAATACGTCATCATACAAATATACATAGATTACTGTTTAAAAAATAACGGTTTTTTCACAAATTTGTGAATAATCACAAATTTGTGAAAACGAGTACTACGAGTATTCACGTACGACACGAGTAAGAACATCATGGAGTACTATACGACATGTAGGACTTCTCTCAATAATTTCCCTTCTGAGAGAAATGTATGATTAATTTCTAATCACTTTAAAATCCTCCATGAATAAAATTACTGGAAATCAGGATCTGTAATCGAAATGAACCATTAAAGTATAGGTATACTTAAACGATACTAATTTATATTCAATACAGTTCGATTACAATGGACATTGGAAGCGGCTATTAACTAACTGTACGTACCCGCGATTTCACGTGTATTTATCCTATCCCACGGTAACCGTATATTTTTTCCATGATAGTAAGTATCACATGTGCTATTCCAGACTATTATTCATCCATACGTTTAACTGTTCTGTGATTGAAAAACAAACATCCATCCAAACTTTCGCATTTACCTATAAGATCTATATCCCACGAGAATCGTACATTGTGCGAGAATAAAAAAGCCCATATGTTATTTTTCTTTAAAATCTATTCTTGTACCTTCATCCAGATCCGTTCAACCATTCAGACGTAATTGTTGCCTTTTACCCAGATCCGCTCAATAGTTTTGGCGTCAGAAACAAACACTCATCCATACTTTCGCATTTAAAACAGTAGCATGCAGTAAGATGCTAATTTATGGAAGGACTCGTTACATGTACATCATATGACTTGTATTTAATTTCACGTGATTTTCCATTAACAATTGATATTATCAACAACACTTACGTACGCAAATAATTTGTTATGATTAAAGTCATACATAATTTAAAGATAGTTTTAGGTTTGTTAAAAAAACTCTATGTGTGAATTATCTCACCATGTATGTATATTCCAATAGATCACTCAAACTACACTGATTATCGTGTTTACAGCGCAGCTCCGCTTGCTTTTTCATTTTTACAAGTATCTATTATTTTTATATGTATATAGTATTATCGGTTTAGTCTCCAAGGTTATTTATTTAAATACTGACATATATTTATTTTATTATTGAATAAAAACACGCATAAACATTTTCTCATTCCTTATTTTTTAAACTACACAAAACGATTCAGAGTTACCTAATTCATACTTAAATGATAATAAAAAGTAAAATAGTCCCGTGTACATCAGCAAAGCAAGCTCTAAGTTAAAACCCGAGGCTCGGGCCTCCGTTAGTCTAATTGCTCGAGCAGACATTGATGCCCGACTGTCACTACCCGACAGCGCTCGGAACGCCCGATAATGGAAACACTCCGAGATTGATTCCCCGATAAATATTGCCGCTTTCGATCTAGCTTACTTTAAATAAGTGGGTGTTAGGTTAGGTTGCTCGCTTGCAGAGCTTCTATATTTACTGACTTCCCCATTGTATTGTTTCGATACAGATTTTAAGTGATACGAAACGGCATTCCTGTATGGAAGTCGTTATTATTATTTTTAATTTGAGACGTATGTTAGCAATAGATATAGCATGGTGGGTATAACTAATTTTTAATGTCTATATTTAAATACTGATCCAGCTAATAGAATTTGAATACTATTCAAATATAAGTACAAGTTAATATAACTAGTAAGAAAAGTAAATACTTATGATCAGAGCAATGCAAAATTTTTAAAGTATTGATACACTGATGCAATATTTATTGATAAAAATCACAAATCAATATGAATATGGTAAGAGAACCTTTAAATAAATTATACAAAAATAACCTACCTCTAAACGTTTGAACTAAGTATCATTGGTGTTATAATATATATTTAATAGTCTTTAGTGAAAAGTTCCATAAAAACATAATTATATTTCTGCCTAATAATAGCAGTGTTATGCGCTGTTGTGATCTGGTCTGAAGGGTGACATACTTTTCGAGGCATTCCATCTTAGTCCTCAGGATGGCAACGCATCTGTGGCTAACTTTAGGTGAGACTTTGATCTTACCTAGGGTGGATTACAGATGTCCATGGGCGGCAGTAGCCACTTACCATCAGGTGGGCTGCATGCTCGTTTGCTACTATTCATATAATAATAATAATAATAATAAAATAAAAAAAAAAAAACATAATTATATTGTTAAATCTTTTTACATACTTTGAAATTATGAAGAATGGTGGCCCGCTATTCCTAAATTACGTACCTGGGTATAAGAACGATTTAACTAAATAAAAAATACTATAGTAATCGAGCATTTTATTGAGTAAGTAAACAACCCATAGTATGGGTTTAGGATGTATGGGTTCCATACATGTTCAAGCAATTAAAGAAAATGCAAAAGTAATCTCACCACGACTCTCGTTGCAAACGTCCATCGAAGTCGGGGTCAACATCGAGACCCGGCCGTATTCCCAGCACTTGTTTGGCGATCTAGTTTAATTACCATCCATCACTGTGACGGTTCGTATCGTCGTATCGGATCGAACTGCCTCTAAACGACAGCTACTGAATAGGGATACGCCGCTGATAATACGCTCTAACAAGATACATGTTTAGCCAACGTTTTAGAAATACCTTAAAATAGTATTTGCGAGTTTAGATTCCAATTATATGATTAATTATACTGTATCTCCATTGTTCTTCTTATGCGGGTGTCAAGCAAATCCATAAACATAAATTTGACTTGCACGTATCTCTACATTGCATATATTTGCAAAAAGAAAGTTTAGAGGATTGCAAATAACTGTTATTTTTTATAATATATAATTTTTTTATTTAATCTTTTTTTTTGTAATAGCATCATACCAATTTAATTGTCCAGTGAATTTAATTTACAAGATTAAAATATATTATAATTAGTCCATATACTCCACGTAACATTCAATCCTCCTTACATTAATATCCATGCACTCTATTAAAATATTTTACAATTTCAAGTTATGCAACAGTTTTTAAAAGAGGATAAAACCGCGGGACCGCAGTAGAGAAAAGCAGAGACCCTCAATTTTTACCTATTCGTTTTATTTCCTTATAAACAAACTAAATGTTATATCTCTTTCACACAAGATAAAGTTTTATCTCTACAGATTCTTATTTAAATATTATATTACACTTTAACAGGATTAATGGAGTCCCTATGTAAAATTGATAAAATACACGGGAACGGATATCAAATCGCGGAATCCCGTTGACAATAGTTATTTTCATAGCACTGAGATCACTACTAGCAACCGCAGACTTTATATGGTCCGATGTGACATTCAATGGCCGAATCAAAGCAACAACGCAAACGGTGAAACGCTTAATAAACGAAACCGCATAATGCGTCCGCGATCGCGTCCAATAATAGCATCCTTAATGAGATGTAAATGAGCGAACAAGTAGCGGAGACCGTCCGCGTTATAATAACGCGTAACGACCTACAAGCCCGGATTAAGAAGCCCTTTGACTTAAACCTAGCGTCCGATGCAATGGCCGAACCGTGGAGCCGTACAGCTCAAACAAACAACCGTAAACAGATCAAAATAGAGGTGGAAACGCAGTGCCCGTTCCGAGTCATTAGGTGCTATGTGTGACCGTGTTAGCGGCACAATACTGTGGCTATTCTGAAACTAATTGGCAGAAAGGGTTGCGAATTAACGTCACGGCCGAGGCGTGTCGTGGCAGGCTTTGTGCCTCCAACGCTTGATAAATAGTTTACCAGTTTCAATTATACCACCATTCGTATATGGTTTGTGATTTTAGTTAGCTGTCAAATCCTCGGGAAGCCTTTATCGTTTAGAATTTATTTCTTCTTAGATCCTTGTAAAAACGCAGTATCTTGTTGTACAATGCAAAATCATACTTTACAATGGACAAAAACATTAACGATGATCGTTTTGAATAAACGTAATAAACTCATACTAAGAGTACTAAGTACTTATATAATATGTGCCTAAAAGCCTGTAAGAACTAATCCTTAATATTATGTAACATACAAGTTGTAATAAGGCAGAAATTTCCACCCAAGACAATACGATCTCCAACCGTTCGTAAACTTAAAAAACACATAACCAAAACAAGCCATACGACAAACGCGGGCCTATTAGCGCTCGTTTAGTTAGAACCTACGATTCCTTTTTGGCATGAACAGCGTTCATTAGCGTATACATTGTTGGCAACGAACGTATGGCACTCAATGCCTAAGGTCTCATTACACGAACACGATCATTCAATCAACCGAACGATTGTTGAGAGATCGAAAGCTACGCTCCGTTTCGCACAATATTATTCAAGCAAATTCCCGCATACGATTAAATTGGCTAGGAACGTCTACCGATCATGCGTCCATCAGACCTATACCGACCACCGACGTGAATACTAACTTTCTCGTTTATAACTGACTAAGTTTCCATATTATAAAGGGCAGGGCTACTAGATATGTGTAGGTAATATTATAGGCATATGTTGTTATTTTTCTCGCAATCTAGCAAAATTTATTACACTTGACTTTAATTTTTTTTTTTGGTGAGAAACGAACAAATTTGTACCTGAATTTTACCTTAAATGTATACCTTACCTAACCGTGATATGTAACCCATAATGGCCAAACTTGTATTAATATTAATATTTTTTTTAATATTACCTGAACAGTAATAATTGAATCTTTACTGAACAAAGATAAAATTTCAAGCAAGTTACTTTAATTGTCTCGAACACTAGATAGATAGAAGACTGTACCATTGTAGTACCTACACTATTCAGTAAAACACACAAACACGACGACAGTACAAACTAGATTACATTATCACAACTGTCTCGTTCATTATTCTCCAGTTTTGCACCATTCTTTTGATATACTCCCATTTCAGAACTGGCTCCCGGCTATGTATTATGCATTCGGATATAAGGCGCATAAACCGTCCGAATCAATTACAGAGCGCGCTCGTTAGAAACGCATCACGCATGTACAATGTCTCGTACGCAAACACTGTTTATTTGCGCCGGGCAAACAATGGACCAGAACCACCCAAATTGGGAACGATAGTTGGTTTCGTGATTGAGTGCGATTGCGCGCTTTGGGCTTTTTGCTCTCGTTTTGATATGTATCGTGTTAAGCTGTAAGAAAAACATTATTGTAATACACTGGTGTGTTCATTAATTAAAAAGGTAACATGCGTCAATGGACGCAAACACTAAAACTAGAAATAAACCGATTCAAGCCGTAAGTAGGTTGCGCGTTATTTATTTTAACGATGTATAGTCATGATAGACATATTATATTATGACTAACTAAAGAACTAGATATATTTTTAAAAAAAGTTTAATCCAACTAAAACCGAGATTCATCTTAAAACTCAAGTATCTAGCTCATTTTGTCTTAATTAACACGAAACACGTATCAACATTGTTTTACTCATAACACATTAATTCATTACATTAATTACCTTAATTATAAATTAAATACTTAATGCAATTCTAACAAAATTGTTTAACAGATGATTGTAGAGGCCAGTTCACGGTTACAAAGTGACCCTCGTCGTAAGTGGATTAACCCCTTTAGAGCGTGCTCGAGATCCATACTTACCCACTCCCTGAAATACTTTTTAGTTACTATTGGAAACAGTTTTTCTATATTTGTTTTTTGATATGCGTCATAAATGAAAGATACCTAAAAAGATTTTTTATTATATTGTGATAAAAACAAGCTACGACAATGACCATTCTCATGGAAACTTAGTCGTTCAGCCACCTGTCGATTACTTTGATTGTAACGAGCTACAAGTCTTTATTTATATAAACCAATTTCATTGTTCCAGGTAACCACAACCAGCACCAGCCGCAACCGCAACCACAAGGGCTGATCGTGGAAACGGGCAACGGAGCGACCGTGCTGCAGCTGCCCGCCACCACGCTCGAGCAGATCCGGCACATCGCGGCCGACCCCGGCGCCTCCACGCTGCGCCTGCCGCCGCCCGCCACCGAGCCGCCCGTCGGCGCGAGGGAACTCGACTTCGATCTTTGCTACGTGTGCAAGCACTGCAAGGTGGCCTTCCCCTCCGCTGCGCCGCTACAGATCCATCAGGCGCGCTCGTGCTACGCCGGCAGGGAAGCGTCGCGCGGCGTCATCCGCGTCGTCCAACCCGCGCTGGAGTGCCGCACCTGCCCGGGAGAACGCTTCCGCACGGCGGTCGAGTTCCGGCGGCACGCCGACACCGAGGGCCACATGCGAAACTCCACGCTGCAGCTGCCCCCGGCCCCGGAGCCGCTGACCCACGAGATGGAGGACGTCGTCAACCAGATCACGCTCCTGGCGGCGCGCGCCGCGCAGGACGCCTCCGCGCCCAAGGACAACGTTAATTTCTGCGCTCCCGGCCCGCGCTTCCCGCAACCCGGCGAGCTGCCCCTCGCCAGCGCCGGCCATTAATCCTAATCCGACGAAATGTATAGTTACTACTACTTAGAGCCCCTCGCTCTCTCCGTTGTCCGACAACGCAGCAGTTCACTATTAGCTCTTAATGCTTCTTTTCGTTGATAAGTCGTCCCGAGCGACACTTTCCTAGTTATACATTCAAGCTTGTAGTATCGTAAGTGTAGGTTAATGGGGGCCGGCCGCCGCGTCCGGAGCGGACCGGGCGCGCATGGCCGGCTCCGCGCCGCCGCCGCGCACTGGGGGGCGGCGGCGGCGGCCCGCGCGGCACTGGCGCGTCGCCGCACTTCATATCATACGTTAGACAGGTTTTATTATATACGTTTATCGTCGCGGCAGCACGCGACCTGCGGCCGAGCCGGCGCGGCTCGATCTTTACCATCGTCCCCCAGGAAAGCAAGTTCCTATCTTTATGTCATATAATATTATCGATATTGATAATTACGATTTAATTATTGTTTAAAGCTATGTAATACATACATATAATCGTTCTAATTTTAGGCATAGATACGTTCGCGTAAGAAGTTCCTGATGCATCGTAAATGTACGAAGATATATATAGTGATATACGTATATGATTTTTTAAACATGAAGCGAAGTTAGGTACGTATGTTAGGCAGTAGAGCGGTCGTCCTCTCGTGCGGGATTCACGCTTGAATCGAACGTGCCATTACGCGTTTTTAACCCATCACTCCGCATTTTCCGTCAAACTTGGGACGAAGTGACGCCGGATAACCCCCGGCAGGCCGGGCTCCGGCAAGCAGTCCGGAGCCGTGCGTAAGATAGGCGCGAGCGCCTCGCACCACCCGAGAGCCGCCCGTGGAGACGCGACGACACCGCGTAGGCTTATTGGTAACGGTTAATTATAATATAATTATTATCGTAGCAAACTTTTCCAAAACGAACGAACTCGAAACTCGGGCTGCGCGCTAGCGCTCAGCCTACCTCGCATACAAGTGAGTTTATTTTGGAACTAAGTGTGATTCTTGAATTTTTATTGATATTGTAATGATTATTAGTAGTGGCGTAAGTGATTCGAAAGGCATGGAAGTACATGGGCGGGCAGGTGCCTGGCGCGCCTCTCGTGCATGTATGTTCATTACTTTGCTGAGTGCGTGGAGTCCCTTATATTTTCGATGGCACAGATCACGTTATTAAAATATTTTACATATTTACATTTTATCTAGCGGAGTGTACTACAATATTTTATCTACGAGCGGATACCTACTACAACATTGAGTTTGTTTTTTTTGTAAAATGCAATGTTTTATTCCACCGGCAACCGGTCCTTGTTATGTCTAATGGCAATGGGGCGATGCTTGCGCGCGCTGCGGTTCCCTCCGATCGTTTTACAACTCTCCAAAGCCCTCTAAAGTTACATTAGGGCTGAGAAATATAATCTGAAATTCGATATAGCAACATTTATTTAAAGATATTTCGATAATGTTGACGGTTCGGATATTATGAGCTAAGAACGCAATGCGCGCACGCACGTCCTACGCGACGGCGCGCGTTTTAAAACACTATTATTTATTTTACTGCGTTATTAAGGTTTATCGTCTAATATTTATAAATTAAAGTACGAGTCTCCTATTAAAGTTTGTTGAACGTTAAGTTCGCGGCGCTCCACCGCGTCACGGCGGACGGCGAAGCGTCCCTATCCCGTAGTTTATTTGAATCGGTTTGTAATCGGGAGTATACTGTAAGTTTGAGTTAGCGTAGGTGGACAAGTCGGTAGTGCGATGTTGTGTTTCCGCGGACGTGATCCGCGGAATGAATCATGGTTCCTATGTATATTTCAATATTATCGCATCTAGAGTTTCACTATACTTTCCGAATACAAATTTTAATATTTAAGATTAATTCGGATTAGTCTGTTGTATCTGCTACTAGAGGTGCCGCCACGGCCATGTTGTTTGTTTAGTTGTACAGGCTTTGTCCCACTTTGTTTTATTATTTTGTAAGAATAGATCTGCACTCATATTTTGTTATTCTCGAAGGATTTACGTGTCTAGACTTTTATAGTTCCCTAGGTATCTAATGTTGGTTACACACTAAGTTTACGATCGTAAAAAGGTAGCACACGTGTCTATCATAGTTCCTAATACTGTATCGTAAAATTGAAATTATTTTAAAAATTCTTACTAGTAAAATATACCGTTCCTAATATTGTAATCTGTGAGAAAAAAAATGTAAGTAAAACTGAAATTACTCATGTCTTCGTTTGTATTATTTCTGTGTATAAATATGTTTTTATTGTATTGATTACTTATAGTATCAGACTCCCCAAAATTTATATTATGATTATATCAATTACGTATTGTTTCCTTAGATTATTTCGTAGAATAGTTTTCGTTGCATGACGTGTGCGTAGCCTCTCTACGCGCGAGCTACGCGCTACGCCGCACGCCACCGTAGCCGACAACAGATTACGAATACATTGTCAAGTGTAAATGGTAAAAATAAACTCAAAGTTAGTTTATCAGACACTGGAGTTTTATTTTTCATTCTCATATATCACTTACCCATTAATAGAAATCCTATAAAATGACCCATGACCTACGCTAAACCAAGAAGGACATGTGACCAGCATTAATAAACTGTTGCCAGACAGCCAAACAATTATAAAATAATGCAATTTTAAATCATTTTGGTTTATTCTTTATGATAAATTCTATCCTTGCCTCATCCTTCTTTCATTTACTTACTCTATTATTAGAAGTATACTAAATAAAGATGATATGACATTCTCAACCTAAAGTACAGTAATCAATTTGAAAAAGTAAACAAATAAATGTTTTTTTTAAGTAGACAAACACAAATTACACGACACCGTACAGTTATTCAAAAACAATGTTATCACACACAAACAGTTGCTGTTATCAGGAAATTAAAGCAAAAAGCTCAGCACAGTTTATATTTACATTTTATTTGATGGTCGGATAAAAATTTAATTTATGACATTGATAACATACTAGGTAGTTCCCGCATCTCCGTTCGCTGCGGTTTTGTCTATCACGGTAATGAGTATCCTATGTGTTAATCTAGATTTTAAACTATCCGCGTGTTAAATTTCATCGAAATTCAACCACTAGTGTATTCCCGTACAAACTTTCGCATTTATAATATTAGTGAAAAGTAAGAACTAAGATAAGATTCTCCTAACTGAAGACGTTAAAGTTCGACAGTGGCAGCACAGTGACAGTTGCTGCAACTACATTATGATGAATTTACTATGCGCTTATAAGACTACCTATGCTATTTTATATTAAATATCAATGACCTCATCAGATGTTCACTTGTTCGCTTCTTAACTGTATTATATAAATATACAGTAACAAAAATACATACATAAATATTCAGCCCAGATTGCTAATCCAAATTCAAATTAACCATTAAATAACTTGTCTGACCATCGAACTTGAAGGTCTCTACGTGTCATATTTGCAATATTCGCTGTGCAATGCAGATTTAAATCATCTTTTGTCTCATTAATATTATAAATACGAAAGTTTTTGGCGATGGGTGTGTGTTTTTTACTTCTTTACGCAAAAGTTTGGTCGAAATTTGCTGAAATTTCACGCATAAAAGTTCATGACCTGCATTAACACATGGGATATTCATTAGGTATTGTGGTGAACGTGACCTAAACGGGAGGAGCCGCGGGAATAATCTAGTTATTTAAAGTGTACTGCAGCTACATATGGAAACAAGGCAAAAATAAAATAAATATAAGTCATTAATACTGCAAATATTGCATTCAAAATACTAACTAGTAATACGACCCGCTTGGCGGAATGGCAGCCATACTGGCCTGATAATGGGTTCCGGGTTCGATCCCCGGACAGACTAAAAAAATCATCATTCATCCTGGCACAGGTAAATCTTTATTAAAAGGATGCCCCCACAAATTGTATCATGTTCACTAAAATTGGAATTTAATAAAGTATTTGTAATAAAGTATTTGTGTGATACGACACAACAAATCCTAATGTGTCCCAATGTGTATATTTACCTAGAAGGGGTTATTATTAATAACCAGAAAAATGATTTAATGATTAATGTGATTGATATTATGCTACGATTAGACGAAAAAAAATGGACAGATAATACATATAACTTGTCATTTTAAACTCTCCTAGGTAAAGGAGATCGAAATCAAGATTACTAGAAAATCGCTACCGTCACCTGTCCAAATAGGATCACATTCACAGGTAGTACGAATAAAATATGTCATGTTAAGTGTGACATCGGACCTAACAGCACGCCACGCCATAAACATCAACACCTACTGCTATCACCAACACGTATACCAGGCGTAGAGACTGGCATAAGCTGCTAATAGGGAAGGCCCATTTCAAAATAAATAAAAACTTCTTTGTAAATATTTATTAATCTGCGTACAAGTTCTATTTGTTTTCATAATATTGTAGTAGCAAACAAGCATACTTTCCACCTGATGGTAAATGACCACTGCCACCCTTGGACATCTGTATTCAACGTAAAGTAAGATCAGTCTTACCTCAGTGTAGCCATAGATGCGTTGCCATTCCTGAGGACTAAGTTGCAATGCCTCGAATAAGTATGTCTCCCTTTCTCTTCAGACCAGAACACGACAATGCAAAACACTGCTGTTATTAGGTAGAAATAAGAGCCCAACACACTTACTGATTTATACATGGTGTGCTACCAACACATTTATTAACACACTTACTGACTTATACATGGCCACCAACTCTATCAACACACATATGGACTTATTCTAGCTATGCAAATACCTGTATTTGAATTCAAGAGTCAATAATACTTACGCCGTATTACTTTTCTGTTCTATGGAATTAATAAATGTATGAACTTGAAATAAGAAAATCATGGAAAGAAAGACACAAAGAAAGATAAACAAATAATCTTACTAAAACTAAATTAGTTATTCCGCCCGCTTTGGTCACGTCTACCACGGTAATGAGAATTTACTTGTGTGGTAATTTAGGTCATATAATCTATTTGTGTGCCAAATTTCAACAAAATTCGACCAGTACTTTTTGCATAACAGAGTCACATACTGCGTGTATGCATCCTCAAAAGCTTTCGTATTTTAAAATATTGGTAAGTTGATAAAATTATTGTCAATAATATACACCTAGTTATAACCAACTGGCCACAAAACAAGTAGAAGTAACAGGCGAGTATAAAAACTCAGCTTATGGGATCCAAAGTACGAATCCCAGGCACGCATCTCTGATTTTTCAAAGTGGGTATTAGAAATTTATAATCACTTGCCTTAACGATGAAGGAAAATACCATAAGCCTACACGCCACAAATACATCTTAAATTAATGGGAAGTCAATCAATCCAGTTCCACAACATATATATACCTTACACAGTGTATGGCCCAAATAAAAACAAATTACTTACTTAAATAGCTAAATAGCTACATACTAATGTTGCAAGTTAAATAAAAGCAAATCAAAATACTTTTATATATATAAAAAATAAAAAAAATAAAAACAAATAATTACATTTTACAATCTGTTTATATTGACTGAACATCACACATCTCGTTTATTATTTATACTATTAGGCAGGAATACTTAATTCTATTAATTATAAGCAAATATTAATTATAAAAAAAATAATAATTATTATAAGCAATGTAAACCGTATACATATAGCATATACTGAAAAATAACATGATACTTTCTAGTTTGTATTACATTTACGATTAAACTCCCTTATTTTATTGAATTTTAACAAATTTAAATTTCAGTCAGGAGGTACTCTGCATCAGGTTTTACATAGGGAACCTGCATGGTTAGCTGATGGTAACTGACAACTGCCTCCCTTTAACATATTCGTACATCGATGTACAGTCACGAGCATAAGTACATACATAAGTACATACAACACCAACTGAAGTCCAACGTGAGTTTAGTACAGATGCGTTGCTACTCTTATCTAATTTAATCGTCTTGTAACTTACCACTTTTACAGATACCCTACCACATACCCCTACGTCTTCAAACTACAGTACATCACCACTTATCATATCTTACTAGTATTATAATATCACATCTGTATCGATTTTAAACATCGATAGTTAAGCTACCTAATTTTCCAAGCACTGCCTCCCATGGACAGTTACAAATCCCAAAGAGCTATATTTGTGATCGATGTGACAGACGTAACAACTAAAATGAGATACCTCATATTCGACCATGCTTTTTAAATGAGGTCACATCGACTATCCACTGTTATGATTATGATATTATAATAGGATAGGATGCGAAAAAAATGTTGTGGAAATGGGATAGTCGCAAACCTTTTAAGATAGCTATTTCAAGAATCAATAGACACTGATTTATTTAGACCTGTACCTAATCAATTACTCGACTCCGAACCAGTTAATAAAATACCTTTAGAAGCGTTCGGTCATTGACAGACTCATTCAATTTTAATGCTTAAAGTTTCTTTGAAAGCTTCGTCGAAAAGGGAGGGCAAACAGTTATTACCAGCACAGTGCAAAATTAGCCATTCGTGAAACAACATCAACTTCAAAGCGCCCCCGTATACATCGCTTCTCTAATCAGGCGGTGTTTGAACAAAAAAGTAAAAAACAACCCTTAGATTCGATTGAAGGAACTGTCACACGGCCGGATGCAAAGGGGATCTCACTAAGTTATTGATTATATCGGAATAAGTCGCTCGGGGGGTACCTTCTAACCCCACACACCCCAACACCCCACATGGAGGTTTAGGATATATCGGCCGCATTATTTTACATATATGAGACATAGTTGCACTGAAGAGATTTCGAAGTGTGAAGACGGATTTTTATTTATCTCTGCAAAGAACTGCGTTAATGGTGTTGTATATTTGACATGTATTTGGTAAAAGAAAGTTTTGTAGATTACCGAGTAAGTAATCGTTTATAAATGCATAAGTAATTAAAATGCATAATTTAAAAGCTCGTATTTATTGTAGCTAATGGTAAGGTATTTTTCATTTATTTTTACATTTTTAAATTTGATTTGATGTATCGGCCTAATAACGTGTCATCGTAATTATTTTATTTAATGAAAACAAATAGCTAAGGTCTCAATATACGAGTAACGAAAATACAGAGGTAAACAGATAAGAAATGACTGTAAGCGAATGAGATAACCACAACATTTTCATTCAAATTACGTAAGCATAATAAGAAAACAAAGAGTTATCAATTGTTAGAAAACGGGTCGCGGGTGTAGATCGCGAGATGAGGACATATGAGGGGGCGGGTCGTCGGGAGGCAACCCTTCACGCGTTCACGCCAAATCCTTAACGCGCGATTTAAAAAAGAAAACTAACGCGGGGCGGGGACGATTGAGATGGAAATGCCGATTGTCCCGATCGACGCGAACGGATCGCTTGCCACCGATAACTCCGCTTATAACGATGGGGAGAGAATTTTAATGTGCCACCATTTTGGCGCAATGCTCAAATTTTACGACCGCCGAGTCATTATGAGGGAAATTATTGGCGCTCTGATTGCTTTAGCTGTGATAAAAATTCTCAAGTCGGCAATAAGGTGGAACTAATTCCGAGCTGGATCGTAGCTCCGCTTACCTAATGGAATTACGCCGGATAGCCCCTTGCCCACCCCATTTCATAATATATTCTTGCCCCGTCATAAGAAATATTCATAAACTGGTAAAACTTTTCGTCAGATTATATTTCGGTGTATGAATAAAATCAATTTATAATACGTAATAGGAGGCTAAATAAGATGAGGGCGGCAAGTAAGCAAAACTATTGCGATGGTCTAAATACGAATAAAGAAATATACTGGTTGATTTTTGCAAATGGGATTTATATTTTTAAAGGTATTCTAAGACTTGTTGAAGATGACTTTTGGCAGTTCGAGTGCGGTATCATTGCTACTATTTCAATATTTAGCTGTAATAACTGCACTGAAAACACGGTAGGTATATCAATTTAACTTACATTACGCTTAAATCAGCAATAGAAACGGTATGTGATTAATATATAAGTGCAAACAAGCATGCTGTCTAGCTGATGGTTCTCTTATTGATTGATGATTACCATCGTTCATTACATATGTCAATAAACAGCAATTGACTCTGCCGCTGCTGCTCATTAACATCTGCAATTAACCACAGATTAAAGTCTTACCTGAGGTCAGCAACAGATGGCTTACATGTAGCAAGGTTTTTTTTTTTTAAAACACGCTTTCTACACTCATAGCCCCACAGTAGGATTTTCTCCTGTGTCGTGGGTGCCATGGACACACAATGACGAAT